>BRDA01019456.1:0-11446 GCA_036984385.1 Crenuchus spilurus | reverse complement strand
GGGCTTAGATTCAGATTGTTTGATATTAAATATGTAAAGCTGCTTTGTGACAACGCCCATTGTAAAAAGCGCTATATAAATACATTTTGATTGATTGATTGATTGATACTCTATTTCTCTATTTCTACTTTGGGCCAAAACTGGCCCGACTGTATCCAGCCATCTGTGTCCCTGAGTTATCCAAATGTCCCAGTATTCCCCAGCGGTATTTGTGCCAGTGAAGAGAATAAGACAGAAATGGACCTTCACCTGTCTAAAGGGCGAAGCTGGTCACCGTTAAGATTTAAAGAGGCACATTTGGGGGACAGACTTTGTTTACTGACGTCCACTTCTCAAAGATCTCGCAGCATTCTAGTAAAACGTTTGGCAGGCATATTTCTCAGAAAATGTCTAGACAGCAGTGTTTATCATCAGCCTGTGTACATTTCCACCTTCTGTATTCCCAGCTAAGTATTTCCTGCCACCCAGATTTCACTTCAAGATAAACAAACATTTCATTAATATCAATATGACCAGACAGAAATTAAACAACAAAGATGCTGCACCATGTTCAGGCTATGATATCATTTACTTCCCCAAAATGCCTCCAGGCCCTGAATAATGAAATGTTAAAGTGGGGGAAGAAGGATAAATAGTGGAAAACTTGCTAATGGAAGGGCAGTTCTGCCGTTTAAGAGAGCAAGGGCAGTTTACATAATTGGGATGTTCTTTCATGGAGGGCTGAGCACTGGTGCAATGAGATAAAAGCCCAATCGGGTCAGGTAAGTTCATCTTCCCTCTGAAACTCCTGGCAGTCTTAGCGTATGCTCTTAAAAATAGAAGGAAAACCAGAAGAAGTGCTTTCGGAGTCTTTCGGTGTGAATGTGAATAAAAATAGTCCTACATATATCTAGAACAGGCAAGAACTGATTTGGAACCTTGAGTTTTCAGCATTTACCACACTCTTAAAATGGTTCCACAAAGGGTCTTTGAGAGCAAGCACCAAGGCCAGGTTCAAGCTCTTGCTAGAACCTTATTCAAAGTGATGGTTCTTTACATACAACAGTTGAGATGGAGGGATACAATCAGAGGAATCATGAACAAGCCTGAAAATCTGTTGTAATTATCATTCATCCTTGTTCTGCTGAGCGTAAGTCTGGTTGATTGTATTCAGCCACAAGAGCATCAGGATGTAGTGCTCAAAGTTGTGCCCTGTAGCCCACACCTGGCATTAGACGTGGTGCCAGCAGGTGTATGTTTAGTCCTGTTCTATTGGCAGTACTACAGAGACCAGACGAGCCGTACATCTTGGTGAGCTGAATGTTCTCATTAGAAGGGGTGTCCACAAACTTAAGTCCAGTGTGACTGTTACAGATGTCCTTAACAGTAAGACGATGTGCCCTCAGACCAGCTGCGTCCCCTGAGACGAGGACATTGTTAATCTACCTTAATTATTATTTAAAACCATGGCAGAGGATAAAGGCAGAGCCGGAGAGAGGAGCTCTCGACACGCTCTTGCATCATCCGCGGGGGGAAACAAAGCCTGGGCGATATTGGCAGAGAAGCAGAGGCGACAATTGCCTCTGAGACCCGGATTCATTAACACACTTAAATTTAGACTTCAAGCAGCTCTGAAGGGGAAAAACTCATGTGTGTAACACGCCACCTCCGGGCTGCGCTTTCACAAAAACGCCAGCAGAACCAGAGGAAGCGCTTCGATCTGCTAACCCAGCACAACTCTTTGTCAAACATCTAAAGCAAATATGATTTCAGTGTGCATTATTTAGGTCGCTCGGAGCAGACAAAAGAGCAGGCAAACTGACATCTTATCCCTCAGTCTCAGATGGCGTAATCTCATTACTGCGAGCTTTGCTCTCTAAATGGAGAAGGTTTTGTCTCAGTCAACCTGCTTTAGTCATTGTTGCAGACAGTCAGTGAATGGAAAGAGAGATTTATAGCCTTTATCTTTGCTTCCGGGCCCTTAACGACGTCTGTCAGCCCGCTACCTTCACGTCTTCCTAATGGACGCTCCTCCGAACATCAATAACAAGTTATGAAATGTGCAAATTGTACATGAGGATGTATGCTTTAGGCAGCGATGGCACATCCATTAAACATGGTCTGATGTTGATGATGGACCATATTAGATTCACCGATAGCCAGTAGGGTTTGACCCACATGATAACGGGCACTGTGAGAATCCCAGCAGCATTATTCTTTAATAATTGATTGGTTCTGCCTTGCATGGCATTGCTGAGTACATGCATCCAAACAGTGTCGACTCTGGTTCAAATCACTGCATATTTCGCCTCAAGAAGGAGCCAGAACTGTGGCGTTTCTTCTTATTTCAGGAGCTCTCCAACCAATATGGGTGGTGTAAGACATCCTGTCTTCAGTTTGGGTCTTCAGGCTCGTGATTCCTCTGATTGTATCCATCCATCTTGTTGTGAGTCTTCTCTAGTGAGTTGGTTCTTCTCATAATCTGTCTGAAATAAGAGATCTTCAGGGCTTTGGTTTGGTCCAGGATCCATTTATCTGTCCAAGCTTCTCTGAAAAGTCTCCAAAAACAAAGTTCAGAGGCCTTCAGTGTCCTGCGTTGTTATTGTCCAGCCAGGGAGCCACAGACGAACCAGATCTGGAGCTATTGTAGTCGTGGTTTGAAGAGACAAACGGTGACATGTGCAGATCTTCTCCAGATGATACCATCAGTCCAAACTCTACGACTGAGAATCCTAAGAAAGCATACAGTGACATTTATTTTAATAAGTGATCGGCCTTGCATGGCATTACTGAGTGCATCCAGTCAGCGTCCACTCTGGTTTAAATGATTGCATATTTTACCTCAAGAAAAAGCCAGAATGGTGTTTTTTGACTTATTTGAGTGACTCTTGAATCGTGGCCATCTTCAAAGACTTGAGGACACTGGACTGAAATTCTCTGGATTTGAAGGACACATTGAAGTCAAGTTAATACGGCGCTCTCAGGCTAATGAACCATCTGGCCCAGCTCAAGACCTTCAGAGCAGACAAGACCAAACAAGAGAAACTTTGTCTGAAGCAGGTCTCTGAGTGAAGCGGTGCTGTGCATTTCAAATCAGAGCCTTTCCGGACCGACTAGAGTCAAAGGACGCAGGTGGTCTGCTGGAAAAAGGGGCTTCAATTAAAAGCTGAGCTCATTTGTTGTAACACACTGCTATGCTGACCTCATGTGACACCAGATCTCCAACTCCTTAAATTCCAAACTGGACATAGATGGCTTTGACAAAAGTATTAGGACACCTGCTTATTCATTGTTTCTGTACAGTACGGCATGGAGGGTTGAACACAGTGTCACTCAATACTGTGCCCTCTAGCCCACACCTGGCATTAGACTAACAAACATTTATTTTACATTTTTATGTGTGCTGCATTTACTGTATGTAAGGTGTTATATAAATAATAATAATAATAATAATAATAATAATAATAATAATAATAATAATAATAATAATAATAATAATATCAATAATAATAAAAATAATAATAATAGTAATAATATTAGTAATAATAATAATAATAATAAAAAAAAATAATAATAGTTATAATAATAATAAAATAATAATAATAATAATAATAATAATAATAATAATAAAAATAAAAAATAAAATAAATAATAATAATAATAAAAATAATAATAATAATAATAGTTATAATAATAAAAATAGTAATAATAATAATAATAATAATAATAATAATAATAATAATATCTGTGTCAGCTGAATGCATTCATTAGAGAAGGTGTCCATAATCTTTTGGACATTATGGTGAGTTTTGAACCTGACCTGTTGTGAAAACAGCCACAGGTCTGTGAGTGAGATGTGAGGCAGATGAACAGAGGAAAAGTAAGAGAGGGGGATGAGATTGCTATCGTTTGTTATTGCTTTATAAGGCAGGAGATGTGAGGAGGACGCAGCGGTCGGCCTCGGTGCTCCTCGGTGGAAATCAGTTTCCTGGCTGATATGGCGGACAGACTACAGGAGGTTGACTTGAGTCTGCTGTGATAAGGAAAGTCCTTGAAGTGAGCTTCCAAACCCTTGTCTGTGCTGTCCGGGGAGCAGCAGAGGGCCGCTCGCTCTCTTTTCGGTATGAGTAATGCTGAGAAGTGACACAGAACGCTGTCCTCTACCTGACACAACTTCAAACCACTGCTTTGGGAATTGTGGTGAGTGTCCATTATCAGGTATGTAGTGAAGTGCTGTGCTGTCCTGTCTGTAAACAGTGACTGGATGGTCTCCAAAGGGTCTGTTTAGCAGTGAGGGCCTCTGTGGGCTGTATTACATTACAGACTGAGCCTTACATACTGGATTAGTTTTAGATCAGTGATTATTGATCAGGTCTGTGATTTCAGTCTGTAATACAGTTAAGTTTTACAGTCAAACAGAACAATTTAAGGATTTATTTTAATCCAGTATGAATCTGTAATATGTGCAGTTTTGCACACTTAATTGTCTGACTTAAAAGACTTAAACCCTAACTTAAAAATGAGGATTAGACCATGCACACATCCAGTTAAAATCCAGATCCAGATCCAATAAGCACTGAACAGATACAGAAAATAAAGTCCTACGACAATGACAGTCCCTCGTGTTACACAGATGCATGCAGTCATTTATATAGGCTGACGTCTCACACACACACACACACACACACACACACACACACACACTTCAAAGAGACCTGCCAAGTGATGTAGAGGAGCCTCCCAGGCTGCTCTGCTCATAACTCCACTATGTGTCTGATACAGAAGAAATGGTTGAAAGCCTGTGTGTGTGTCCACTGTGTGGTGAGGAAGCAGAAGAATGAGGGAGGTAATTGGAGGAGAGGTCATGACTGGCCAGCTAACAGTGTTCTGCAGCATCAGAACAGAAAGCTGCAGGCTAGACTAGAGTTAGTCACACTTCTAAAAATTCCACTGCAGCTGTTCTGAAGGGACGTGAGATGAAGATGCTGAGGGTGGTGACTGTCAGACAGATCTGATGAAGTGCTGCTCATTAATGTTCAAAATGGTAAAACACACAGTCACAGATTTCTACTTCAGCTTTTCATGTTGATCAGCTCGTGAGATGGATAATCAGGTCTGGAAACCATTTTCAGTGACGTTCGGCCTCTCTGGTCAACCAGCATGATCATCATCATCATCATCATCATCATACACACCAACGAAGAGATTCATCCCATAATGTCAACATCATCACTCAGTGATGCCTAGGAATGCCACCTACGCCTACTTCACCAAAACATGGCGCCACTTCAAGGGAACAAGGCTGGAGACCTTCTTTATTGAACACTTGGGATTAACCCCCAGTTGGGGACTCGCCCATCCCCTCCCCATTGTCTTTGCACTGTTGTCTTTCATTGTCTGCACTGGAGATGTAGCCTGACAGTGTTTGGTTATACTGGACAACCCTGTATTGTATAATGACAATAAAGTTGAATTGAGTTGAATTAGCCGGGACAAAGCCGGAAAATGTTGATAGAGATGGATCACGTTGGTGACACCTCGCCACTCAACGCACAGGAGTAAAGTAAGTAAGACCAACTGCCACCTAATATCAACACTCCTGAACCAGAGACATCATCACAAGTGTCTTACCTGGACTCAGCAGAACCAGAACTGGACCTGAGTCATCATTTCATTAGTAAATCAGCTCCTAGAGTCTGAGACACAGTCCAAGCTGTCTGAAGTCCAGTGTGCAGGTTCTGCAGTCTGTGATGGTTTGAGCTGCTGCTGTTGGTCCAAAGTCAACACCTACCAGCAGATTTTACAGCACTTCATGCTTCTATCTGCTCACAAGCTTTATGGAGATGCCCAGCAGCTGCCCACAGTGCCAACACTACTACTGCCCATCACATGACTGAGACTGACTGTGAACTAAAGGTCAACATTAAAACAAAAACGTCTGAACGAGGGAGGACTGTTCCGAAATATTCTGTCACATAAGACCAGCTGTTCATGTTTCTGTTCAAAAAAAGTGAATGTATGTGTCATTAGTGTGACGAAGCGCCATCTGTTTTTTACTGTTCTGGAGAAATCCTCCAGGCAGGCAGTGATATCAGGCTCAGAGAGGAGCTCTCTTAACTCTGCAGGTGTGCAATCTTTATTCAACACTTTCATTTGTCAAGATTTAAAAAAAAAATCTATTTTCACCGGCCTGCTTCACCTGAACACCCCCCAACCCCTCCCCCCAACTGAGAATCAGCGTTAAATGTACTCGGGGTGTCCTGGGATGGACGAGGATGGGGGGAAATGTCTGAAGTCTCCTGCACAGCCTGACACAGTGATTATACTCTGTCAGGTCTTAATTGATTTTGTCTTGCTCTAAAAGATGCAGTAAACCTAAAGGGACATAACATCAGTTAAAGCTGCAGAGTGGATGGATCAGTTAATTACCTGAAGAGAGAGATTCGGGGTGTAGATGGAAGGGGGGGCGGGGGAGGCAGTGGACCTGACACTATTTTCAATGTTTAGCTCTACTTTGCATTTAGAATCTCTAATTGATTACAATTAGGCCTTTAATACCAGCCTTTCTGCGGTTTTACTATTTAATGGTCCTCTAATTAATTTCTCAGCCGCTCTGCAGCGCCGTACCACAGAATTAACCTAAATTGCAAACCTTTTACTGCAAAAACGTGACCATTAGAAGGTGAGAAGCCAATGTGAGTTTGCACACGTTGACAACAACATATAAGGACGACCGTAAGGAAATAATTGCAAATGAATTTTCACTAATGCTCAACTCTAAACTGAGTCCCTGCACTGACGGTACACTTCATATGAGATTAAACTCGTCATTTGCTCAGAAAATCTGCTGCTGTTATTGAGCATACATGCTAAAGAGCCGTCTCCCATCTGGACTGTGCTAATGACGCTTGTCAAATTTGGAATTTGTCTTTAGAAGCCTCTACTGAGGCAACTAGTTAGGCCACAGAGCCATATGTTGGTTAAGCATCCTCATTTATCTGAAATGGAGATAATAACATGAAAATTTATGCTGGTGCTAAGTGTCGCAAAGCCAAGGGAACATGAGCATCAGGTTATAATCACTAAAGGTATGAAAACAGGTGAGCCAGCAACACCAAGCAGGAGAACAAGGATGATCCCAGGTCACAGAAACAGGTAACATGGCCATCATCTTCTGCTAATCCAACTGACTCAGACCTCACGCTCTCCAGCCTCCTCTTCTAGCCCATATGGGAGGATGCCAACGGTGAGATATAATCTCTCCAGCGTGTCCTGGGTCTCCTCCTCTTCTCACCAGGGAGGTGCACAGGAGGCAGGTGTCGGACCACCTCAACTTCTCCTCTGGACTTGGAGGAGCAGCGTCTCTACTCTGAGTCTTTTCTGGATCTAAGGGAGAGCCCGGATCCCCTCTGGAGGAAACTCAGTAGCTAGCATCTATGATCTGATTATTTCAGTCATGAGACCCAAAGCTCATGACCAGGTGAGATTTTGACAGGTAAACTGAGAGCCTTCAGCTCCCTCTTCATCAAAACAGACCGGTACCGAGTCCGCATCACTACAGCACCCATCCACCAGCTGGGATCACATGAGAGTCACGTGATAAACAAGACGTCCAGAAGGAGAACCATAGACTGAAAACTATGTAGACTGGACACAGCGACAGCAGGAAAGAAGTGGCATCTCTGATGCCCTCTAGTGTTTGGCTGCAGGACAACTTTAAGCCCTGTTCTGTAATAAAACCAACAATGACAACTGCACCAGTCCTGTTTGTTCATCTCGTAAATATGAACAGTGTTGAGCTGGAGGCTCTGCTGGTTGTAGAGATCAGAGCTCTCCTGCTTTGGGGGATTTTGGAATCGGACCATAGACTCCCATGAGATGACCAGAGATGGCACGTTTATGCCTTTGCTTGGATTGACTCAATAAAACATCAAACACAGATCAGAGCGGGGTTAAATTATTCAGTCTGGAGTCTGAGAGCAGAATGCTGCCGTCTGCATTTGCACTATAGTGGACTCCACCAACACGTGTAAGCTATCAGAGGAGAGCGTCATCAAAAATTCACCACCGCCGACAACATCAGCTCAAATTTGATTTCGACAAAGCCCCCCCGAAGGCTGGGTTTTTAGAGGTCTTTGGTATGTGTTAAATATGATCAATGGCTCTTGCGTGACAAATGCCTTCCACAATAAGCCAGCGTAAAACAGACTCTGTCACGGCTGACAGCTGTTGAACCTCCTCTCGGTAGGTAAACAGGAGCATTTGTTGCGGCTGGGCAAATTTGAGGCTGGAAATTAAAATGGATTATAGTGCAGCGCCAGCGAAGGCTCTATCACGATTTCTCTCTATATCCTGTTTCAAATTGATCAAATCGAGCAAATAACCTGCTCTATATTCAAGCACACATCAATATTTGTCAAATATTCCTGATTCTCCATGCAGCTGAGATGTTCCGAGAGTGTGGAAGCGAGCCAGAGAGCCATCCTGCACAGTCTGAGAACAATCCGGCCTATTTACAGTTCTCAGACATGATGCCAGCCACTCTTCTCTCACTTAAAGCCATCACGCAGTTCATACTTTGTCAGGTTCATCAGACTTCACAGATTTTTATCAGACATTTTGTCAATTTGATCCCAATTCTCGAATGAGCTCATCCAAAACCACAATAACTAAAGCTAATTACAGTATAATGCAAAGTACACCTAAATATATACATCACGACTTCCACATGTCTACTGTAGCCTTATCATAAGTGCACTTCTGACATGCTACATTAATCATAATGTATTTCATAAATTACCATAACACCATAACTACAGTAACCAATAACCCTAATATCAATAATCAATAATATTTACTTTAAAACCACTCAAATATCCCTAAAAATACTGAAATACTCAAGATAATCTCAATAATCTAAAACCATAATACTAAAGATACACCTGAGCTACCGGTCCCAATAACCAAACCACTCAAACATCCCTAATTATACCGCAACACCCAAGATCCAATAACCATAATATCAATAATCAACCCAAAATATTAATGTCAATAAACAATAATCAAAACCCTAAAACCAGTCAAAAAGCCATAACAATGCCCAAATACCACAGATAACCTCAAAAAACATACCAATTATGAACCCCAACTACCATTGATCATATCCAATAATCATAACTCAACAGCCAAAAAACAGCATCCTAATGTCTAAAAACTAGGATAGTACAGGAAGAGAAGAGCATGAGATCCAGAAAACAAGACATTATTATATAAACAAAACTCCAAACAGACTGGCTCTGGCAATACGAAGATAAAACTCAACCATGACGTCACGAACAATGACTCACAAAGACTGTGGAAACATGAGGGAGCTAAATAGCAAACAATGATAAATGAGACGGCAGGGCTGTACAATGACATGATTTAACTGGGGGTGGAGATATGATGTGAACAAGACACATGGAAAACGTAAACAAACAGACCATGTGGGGACAAGGACAGCACGTGGGAAATGTATACATAAGGCATGGGGACAGATTCGGGGCCAGGGACACAACAGAGGCTGGAGGGTTTAAACATAACCTCATAACTACCCTAAAAACAATAATAAAGACTATGAAGACCATGAACACCTAAATCACTTATAATAATAACAACAATAACAACATAATAACCTAAAACATCATCAATTATCTCAAGAAACAGTAACCTGATAAGAAAACTCATCACCCTAACGACCAGATAACCCTAAAACACGCTGCCTGAGTCCTCTGTTGCACTTTGGCCACAGATTTGATATTTTCAGACAAAGATCACTCAGACAGCCGAGTCTCCTGAGCATTTCATTTCTAAGTGCTTCATACCAGATAAGAGAGTGTGCCAGATCAATATTCCATTAAATTTCTGCATATTACCTGACATAAAGTCTCATTCTGTACTGCTAACAGTAATAGAGTGTCACCCAAATGTCACACCAGGTTCTGCTGCAGTCTGACAGGGACTATAATTATTGTATTTGTATTATTTATTTATTGGGAAAATGTAGAAGAAGAAAGCAGGAGTCTGGCAGGAGATAATTATTTGCACTCAGAGTTTATTTGGACACTCGTCTAAAGATTCTGCTCTGACTGCCTCGTTATGATCAGCTGATTAGAGTGAAGACTGCCACCAACTGGTCTTCAGAATAAAGAGTATCTACACCCATTTTATCTCCACTCAGCAGACAGGTGCACTTTCTTTACTTTCTGTTCTGCAGTGATAAGGACCCCACAGAGCAGGTGGATCCGTGACACTGACGTGGTGGTGGTGTGTTAGTGTGTCCACTCACTGTCCTCTATTACACACGCCTACCTTGTTGGTCGACCTCGTAGATGTAAAGTCAGAGACAGCAGCTCAGCAGTTTGTGTTGGTCCTCTAGTCCATTAGTGCACTGTTATCACTCCAGCAGTGACACCGAGGTGTTAAAAACAGCAGAACATGCACTAACACACCACCACCACGTCAGTATCACTGAGAATGATCCACCTGCTGTAGAACAAAGTGAACAAAGTCTGCAAAGTGCACCTATACTGTATGCTCAGTGGAGTGTAGATGCAATAGTGTGGTTTTAATGTTATGGCTGATCAGTGTATATCATGAACATACAGCTAGTTTTAAAGGAATGTGCTCCAAAATCACATTTAGACAGTTCTGCGCTCACCTCACATGGAGCCAAGCCTCGTTAATGCAGAACCAGTGCTTTAATGGTGCTGTTTATGATATTTGAGCGATATTTAAATATAAGGTTTAACTGATGTTAAAGCACCAATTTAGGAACAAATGATGCTGATGATATGTGATGGATGGACTAAATGGATACACATGTACCTCATCCTCAACTCATCCCAACAGATGTCACAGCTCCACAGCTCAGTGCTACCTGGCATTTGGGCATGGTGCCAGTCCTATTCTATTCGCAATACTTCTCTCCAGACTGTGTGTCCAAAACGTTTTGGACATAAAGATAAAATCAAGTCAAATTTATTTATAAAGCACTTTTTACAACTGATGTCACAGAGCAGCTTTACAGGGTCACTAATAACAAAACACCCCAAATCCCCAGTGAGCAAGCCAACGGCCACAGTGGCAAGACTCCCTCAGAGCTGGAGGAAGTAACCTTGTGAGGAACTGGACTCACATGGGGGACCCATCCTCCTCTGGTCAACTAATTATAAGTTCTTGATCAATCACAGAATCCTGTGATGCTGTTGTAGTGTTCAGGTACTGATATGGTGACAGCAGTGAAACAGCAATGACGACGATGATGATGATGATGATAAAGGTAGCAGCCAGTAAAGTCCACATAAACTTGATTGTGGTCAGCAGTGTTGGGAACGTTACTTTAAAAAGTAATTAGTTATAGTTACTCACTACTTGTTTAAAAAAGTAACTTAGTTAGTAACTGAATTACTCTATAATAAAAGTAACT
>BRDA01019450.1:6748-17080 GCA_036984385.1 Crenuchus spilurus | reverse complement strand
GGAGTAAGAGTACAGTTTCTTCTTTACAAATCTACTCAAGTAAAAGTAAAAAGTATAGTGATATAAAACTACTCCTAGAAGTATATTTTTTTCAGAAACTTACTCAAGTAAATGTAACTCGTTACTACCCACCTCTGCAGACACCCAATTCATGTTCACATACATTACACTCCAGTACTGTGCAAAAGTTTTAGGAGGGACCTAAGCAGGTTCTTTTAAAGCCATTTATCTTTCTCAAGTGTTCCTGCTTGTAATAACACAATATATCTTTAAAATACTTTAGAGAGTAAAAAGAAAAGAAAAGAGTAATGAGAGTTGGTAAAAGTTATGTTTGAAGGGCTGGTTTAAGAAACAAAGATTGGCTCCTGATGTTCTCCTCAATGGTCCACAGACATCAAAAGATTTGTTAGATTCCATCAGAGGAACACATTTAAATATTAATTGATCAAATTTCAGAGATTCTAAACAGACAGTTATTGTATTTGTAGTTACTGTATTGAGTTATTCTATATGCATGCATGTACACATGTATGTTCAGTTCTGTCGTTCATGAATTTTGTGATCATTCAACCAGGATCTCACCTCTAAGTTTTTAGACATTGTATGTGGTTTTATTTCTAAAGCTTAAGAAATGTGAGGTGACACTCTGTTTTCCTCAGCCACTAACCCTACATTGAATATTTGTGAGACATGTGTGAACAGTCAGGTGAGAGGGCTTTTGTTCAATTCGCATTCCACAGATTCCAGGCTGCTGGAACCCACCAATATAATGTCCAGAGTTACCATGTCATTATCATATGAATGACAGATCACGTCTTTTGGCGGGAAAATAATGCGCAGAATAATGCACAGTTCTGGGACATGGAACTTCAAAATTAAACTTGTCACAAAATGGGCGAACATGTCCAAGTAAGCTAAATTACACACTCTCAAATCAGATCTCTCCTATTGTTTTACAATTTTATTTATTTATTTTTTAGAAAATTGGCCAAGAATCAAGTCTTTGCTTTAGATTCTGTTAGTTACATGGTTTCCATTGTGCATAAAGTTGCTGGTTTATTAAAAACATTACAGTTTATCATTATGCCACAAACCTCTGTATGACACAAGTCTACTTTGGGCATCGACCTCATTCCTGATGGTCCAACCTACAATATTTGAACTGTGTCTGTTAAATGGAAACCGTAACTTACACAATCTAAAAAGATGCTCAATTCAACAACAAATATATAAAAAGATTTAGAAAACAAAAACCCTTCTAACATGACAGAAGATGAAATGTGTTCATTTAATGCAATTTATACCATCAGTTATATCCACTAAATAGATTTTATAATACATTTCGTAAGTTGCATGGAAAATATAATAATTAATTCCCAGCACTGTGGATATACTCATATCTCTAAGTTATATAAGTGTTTTGTGGAATTTCATTAATATGCCACACAAGCGGGACAGCAGACTCCATATGGTTAAAGACCAGGGTTCTTACAGCATTAAAAAATAACACTTTTTTTATTAATAATAGTGTATCTTAGAATAACGCATTCACGTCACTTTTTTAATTATGTAATGAAAATGGCATAATGCATTTCATTAGAATTCCAGGCTGACTGACATTTCTGAGGTTTACAGATTTCTTAACAATAAAAAAAGTTCACGCGTGTCTGTTTTGTTTTTTTCTGATGTATTTTTTTGTGTGTTTGGTTCCATTACATCTTATGGACAACGAAATGATAAGAATGTGCTGAGACAAGTTTGCTGTGTCAGCTTTCACCAATATGACAGGTCAAAAACAGTAAATACATTAATCCTGCTCTGTGCCATGGCTTATTGGCTTTGTGACAGTGGGGAAATGGATGAGCAACTGGTGAAACAGAACCACTGACAGGCCTTTGGGCTCATCCATTGATTGACTGAAGTCATCTGTGTGGACTTATGGGGTTTTAGATCAGTCAGTCAAGTTCAGCGTAGTGAACCGAGATGTCGTCTATGGAATCAGTATTCCATTTGTTGTTTTGATCACTGCTGTGTAATTGTAAATGGATGTGCAATGTAGACTTTATACTGGAGAAATGAACTGAGAACTGCTGAGAGAAGTTTGTTCTTCTGGGCTTTATTTCGCCTGGAAATGAACCTACACTGGCACTGCCTGAAACTTGTATTACTTTTTTAAAATGTCTCATATCACCCCAAACACAACTTCTCACCGCTGTAGGTGCATTTGCCAACGTCTTAAAAGACCTACATTAAAATTTCTGAATATAAGAGAGAAGGAAGCTAGCAGATGTCTGGTCGCTTTCAAGATATTTGCGTAAGCCTCTATTTGAATACTAACCGGACTTGAGTAAGATGCAAATGTTACTCTGGCTGAAATTGCCTCTTTTACTTTTAGCTAATGGCTACCTTCCTGAATCACAAGGAACAAGCAAGAGCAAAGAAACAAAAAAAGAGGGCAAATAATCAAGAAAAATAGCCAGAGGGTTGCGAGCAAAGACACCTCAATTACTCGGGTGCTAATAAGCCTCTTTTCTCCGTGGTATAAAGCAGCAGAGCTGTAATAACATGGGCCAGTTTCCTCAGGCACTTATCGCGGGCAGCTTGTGAAAGGACCCCATTCAGGGACACAGGTTAGGGAGCAGCTTGGGGTACAGGTTAATCACACATTCCATTTTCTCCCAGCTGCCCCCGTGGATTCGACACGACATCGGTAGCCAGGGCGCAGGGGACTGGCGGAGGGGGGTTGGACCAACAGACGGATGGAGGGGCGGTACCGGAGGACAAGAAATATAGAAGGGTGTGCCGTGTGGCGGCTGCGCCGGCCGTGATGAATGAAAATGGGTTTTGTTTGTGTAAGGTGTGAGAAATAAGAGCTGTCAAACCACCCAGTGCCTTCAGGGCTTCTCCTGATTTATGGCCACTTTACCCCCTGCCTTTATGAGTCTTTATAAATAATAATAACAACATCAGTAATGTACAACAGCTAGCAAGAGAGCCTGAGCTAGCAGTTCCATTCTGCTCTCCTGCTCTAACTATGTGCGGCAAAGAATCAAACACACCACAGAATAAGAAGCCATGCAAGATAAGGCTGTAAGATACAGACAACGCTGTACTGCACATTACAGTAATATGTAGCTTTGTAATCTTACAGTATGTTAAAACATCATGTAATGCATCATGAACATGTTGGCTAATGTTTATATGTAAGGGGCATAATATGGTGGGAAACAATGAACAATGACATGGAGGTGCATGGTGGGGGAGGTTGTTGTGGTAACCTTTACAAAGGTATTACAAATACATAAATTTAAATGAATGAATTAATATTTCAGTCATGCGTGTCCCATGCTCATCCTTCTAAAAAGAGAAAAGGTAGCACATGTGGCAGCATGCAGCTTTTAATTGGTCAAAAAAGTAAAAAATGAGCAAAAAATAGTCACAATTGACTGTTTAGATCACATTTTGGTTGTATATTCTTTGCATTGTCTGTTATGCTTAATGATTTGTTGAAAAAAAAATTTGCATTGTTAATTATTTAATTACATAATTATTTTTGTGCTTTTTATAGTTTTAAAAAACTGATCAACGGATGTCACAGCATTGTGGGCTTTCAAAGTCTTGCATCAGCAATAAAACATTGGAATAGAATGGTACAGTGGTTAGCTATCAGCCTTCATATAACCTACTTTAACTGACCACTGTTTACATGAAGTTTTCTGAACAAGTTTCTATACCTTTTAGTGAGCTGACTAAGCTGATGTATCTTCCACTTCTTTTTGACCACTAACATACAGGAATCGGTCTATTTTACATCGTTTTTTTGTCAAGCCTGGACTATAAATTGGCCTTTATGAGCAAGACTCTGAACACTACGGTACATTTCCTACACCTGTAACATGTAATGATGCTTTAGATGAATGCATCTGCTGAATGTGTAAATGTAATTGGAAATGTACTTCTTCTCTGAAAAGCACTCTTCACTGACAAATAACGATGCACAATGGCTTCATCTATCAGCCCAAGCATAATCCAGTCTGTTTTTATGATCGGTCCCAATGCTTCCATCTCAACGTGCGATTGGTTAGATGTCTCGTTTGCATATTTGAGACATCTGCAGTGTAAGTACACACAAAGACTGATATTGCCCTAATGATAATCAAATGATGCATTGTGTAATCCCAAAAGAAAGGAAGGAGATCTAAGGGAATAGAATCTCGAGGGGGAAAGAAAGCAAAGACTCAGAATGAAAGAAGGGCTAGAGGCAGAGGCTGAGGCTGAGGAAAGGTAATAGGCATTGATGGATTGCGTTCAGAGAGCGTTTTTTTATGTTTAGGAAGATTGGACAGGGTACTGCATTGTGAGTCCTTTGTCTGGCTGTGAATGAGATTTTAGCTGCGGATTTAGTTGCTTACCCAGTTTAACTTGTAGATTTGGAGAAGTGAGGTCTAGGCTAAGTTAATAGGCTCTGTGTTTGGTTTATTGAAAATGTCAGATGTGGAATGGGTGGCTGATTAGTAGGGCTGATAGGGTTGAGGTGGACCAGATCGATACTGCTGCCTAATGCACTGTGTTAATTGCTTCACCTCAGCTGAATGGTTAATCTGATCCCGTGAAGTTTGGGAGTCAAGGTTGGAAATGTCTAATAACACCCATTTCTAAATTTTACAAGCATATTAACATAACTCACCTTTAGACCCCCTTTCTCAGCCTGTCTAGTGGTATGAGAAGACTTCAGTCTGTATGTTTTGATGTGGAGAGGGAAGAAATGAGGAGGTTGGTCATGACAGGGCAGTTTGTGTAGCCAGGAGAGGAGAATATTCTGAAAGTGCTGAAGAGGATGGTTGAAGTCATCCATACACTGCAGCGTTGGACAAGCTGGCCACAGTAAGCCAACGTCCATCGATCAGCAGCTTATGGATCAATCACCTCACTGACCCAGGCAAGCTTCTATTCTGTCCTGCACTTTCTCACACTGTGTATGCATTTACTGCTTCCAACTCTGAATCTCAGGCCCTCGCTGATTTGTACATAATCAGTACACATTTTGTAGCTTTACATAGTAAAGCAAACTGGTAGTTAATGTTAAATAAATTAACTGTCTTAAAATGCCCAGTAAACTTAACAGTTCAATTGATCACATCAATTGTGATTCATTATTGTATTAGAATACACCAATCAGACACTTTTAAACCATCTTTGTCCATTTTATTAGCTCAACTTACAATATATGTGCACTGTGGTGGTCTACAATTACAGACTGTAGTCCATCTGTTTCTCTGTATAGTTTATTGGCTAACTTTTACCCTGTTCTTTATTGATCTTCAATGCATTGAACTATCAAGAAAGATGCACCGATATGGAATTTTCAGCTCCAATACAGTAACCAGTTATTAGTATCTGATTTTGGCTGATGGAATTAGTATCTGATTTTTGATGGAATGTAATGTTTTTGTGTTTGATCGAAAAGAAAGACAATGTCAGTATAGGGTGAGCAACAGTAATTGAGCCTTTCCATTTATATGTAAATAATGTATTGGCTGCCAAAATATCATGCAGCCATACTCTTATGTGATGTGCTTACATTTATTTGGCAGTCATGTTACATTTACCAGCCAATGCAGCATTAGGAGTCTTGCCCATGGACTGTAACTGGTGTTGTATGACTACTCAAATCAGGGATTGAATCTGTCTACCACAATGGCCGTCAGCAGTGTTACCCACTACGTTATACCAATGACATCTTAATGACACAACTACAGATCAGGCTTATCTGTATTAGATCATTTTCTGGCTTTCCCATTCTTTTTTCCCCCAATTTTCTCCCTTCCCAATGTAGTAGTAGCCAATTATCCCATCCCATCTGTTAGGGCTTTCCCCATCACTTTGCAATGTCTCTGACTCTAGGAGGGTGAAGACGAGCACAAGCCTCCTCCGTTGCGTGTGATGCAGCCACCACCTCTTTTCAAACTACCGCTGATACACCATCACTGGGGAGCCAGCACGCTCGGAGGAAAGCGCAGGATTCCCAGCTCTGAATGGACCAATCAATAGAGCCAGCGGACATTGCAATGTGAGAGTGATGGGGAGAGTGAGAGCGCCATCTACCCACCCAGAGAGAGCACTGCCAATTTTGCTCTCTTGGGCCCTGACTGTTGATGGCAAACAGGATGCCCGGGATTCGAACTCACGATCCTCTTGTCATAGTGTCAGCATCAGCCTGCTGAGCCACTCAGGGCCCTGGTTTTTCCATTCTGGATCACTCCAAGGGTCCTATTGCCTATGGACCCCAAAACTAAACCCATCCCTGACTGTATGTTCTGTCTTCCTTTCCATACTTCCACTGAGTGCTGTATCTTTCTCTGTGTCTGGTATGACTGCTCTAAATCTGTCTTTACCATAACTGCTCGATTTATGTATAATTCCACTATGACTGCCTTATATCCACCCTTCTTTCACACCAGTCTTAGAGGTCCGTCTCATAGCCCCATAGCACTTCCATAGCATTAACTCCAGAACTCTACTTCCCTACCTGTTTACCCTTTCTCTCCTGCAGCTGTCTGTCTCCACCAGCTCAGCAGCCCATCTTTCTCAGCTTCTCCTCTATTTACTACAAGTCTCCGGCACAAGAGCGCCGCTGCTTCATCTCCCTGTTGTCTGGCTGACAGTTTTGCTGAGCTGCTGATATTTTGCTCTTAACAGAGGAAGCGCATCAGAGCGCCACTGCGGAATCAAAACAAGGTGAAGGAATTCCCATCCTCCTTTTTGTCATCTTTTTTGAGTGAAGAATCTCTCTATCCTTTCCCATCACTGAAGTGAAGTCTACAGGGGAAAGCAAACAGAGGCTGTTGAGTAGCAACAAGCAATACTGATACAGGGGCATAGCATAAGCACAGATATTTCAGTGCCCCCCAGAATCCCCCAAGAGGTGTGTTTGCTCCGGCAGTGTGAAAATGATCCGGCACACGCAGTGTTTAAGGATGCTGACTGCATGCAGATGTCGTTTATTTCTGTAATGAGAGACGGTTAAGTACTCTAGATAGACAGAGTGTGTGATAATTATACTCAGCGTGGTCTTTGCCTGTGTGTGTGTGTCAGGCTGTCTCTGTACTGTGCTGTCATTACACGTTCATGGTTAAGAGGAAGTTGCTATGTTGGATTGGCAGGGAAACTATGGTCATACCCTCAAAATACAGGACCGTTTCTGTTAGAGGTCCACTAATGTGTTTTCTCAGACCTGATGCCAGTCAAGGGCCGATAGTGTTGAGTTACCATTGTGATGCTGTTCACTCCACCTTCCTCTAAACACAAACATTGAGTATATTCACAGCATACCACTACGACTTTGTTTCACTTTCACTTTCACAGTTTGCTGTTTGCCATTACGTCTTCAAACACACACAGCTGGTTAGACGCTCAGTGCAGACTTTTGTCTTTTTCTTATTTATTTGTCAATGAAGAGTGCTTTTCAGTGAAGAAGTTATTGCATGGATATACCATCGAGTACATGCTGACAGGCTGGTTTGCTAATTAACGTATTGTCCTATATATAACCCTAAAAAGCACAAGGAGTTATATTTATAGTTATGTATTTATAGTTATATTATATTTAAACTAGAGAAAATGGACATCTGAAATGCGGTTAAGCCTGATTTTAGTCTGTTTGGTTATTTATTTATTTATTTATTTTTCTCAATAGAAGTGATGGGCTTCTTCAGAACACCACGTGAGAACTTTTTTCCCTATTAGTGAGAACACAACAGCTGAGTACTATAACCTTTTAAATAAATGTGATCTTATAGTGTGAACATGTACAAGGAAAAAACAAAAATAGTTTAATATTAGAACATAGGCTTTGATTTATACTGTGGGCAGGATAGTGGG
Organism: Crenuchus spilurus; assembly: GCA_036984385.1. NCBI lineage: Eukaryota > Metazoa > Chordata > Actinopteri > Characiformes > Crenuchidae > Crenuchus > Crenuchus spilurus. The sequence goes on along the minus strand of BRDA01019450.1, from coordinate 9,199 downwards.
CCAGCCTTAACATGCAGTATATCAGACTGTCCATCCATGTGTGATGGAGACTTTTGAGTTTGAGAACCTTTTGCCATTGCACTCATTTTTCTCCTCCCTTTCTTCTGCTCCTCTGCTCCTCTGACAGAACATGGAGGAAAGCAGGTGGAATAGAGAGGATGAGATTAAAAACAGCCCTCTTATAAACCTGATTGAAGATGTTTGAAGCAGCTTCTCTTGTCTCCTCTGATATTTGGAGAGCTGGTGATACAGCATCACAGAAACCATTTCCAGGTCATGTAGAAGCTGTGGAGGATCAGCAGGAAGTTTTAGGGCTAAATCTGCCTGTGCTTACAGCATCATTTCTTTCATGTATGCTTAGATGGACCATTCTTAGCACAGCAATGACACAGATATGGAAAAAGCTTATAAATACATCATCAACAGCAACATTCTATTCTAAAACCCTGACCACTACTGGAGACCCCTAACTTCATTGTAGACCTTGTCAGAAACTATTAAGTGATGTTTTTCATGCACAGTTAGTGTTCACCCTTGTCTAACCCTAATTGGTGGGCCGTTTTTGACCCCATGACCATTGCTGGCTGGATAGATGGACTATTCTCAATCCAGTGGTGATGCTGAGGCGTGTCAGAATTCATACAATGTCCAATCCATGTAGCGATCACGAAGGTGAACCCTATAAACGGGAGATTTTGGTGAGTGTATCCAAGTGTGAAGATGCCTTGAATGGGATGCAGTTGAGCCCTGTAAGAGCTAGGGGGTGCTGTCAATCTATGCTCAGTGAGGGGTGAGTTGTATGTGAGCACATTTAGTTTGTACTTTGGAGTTTATATTGAGAGATTCCTTTATTTTTTTGGCTCTAGAAACTTTTCACCATCTTCATACAGAAAGTGTGGGGCAGTAGTCCGGCTCCCCGATGACTAAGAGAAAAATAAAGAAAGGAAAAGCAGCCTGGAAGGGATAAACACAGAAATAAGCTTTGTAAATCAATAAAGCATTCTGGTAATTTGAGAGCTATATTGACACACTTGGAAAAACAGTGTAAAGACTCTTTTTGAGCTGTACATTTTGTTTTTGGTGAACTAAAGGTTTTGGGAGGGTGAAACTCGGGCTGTAGGAAGTGTATGCTGGTATTAGAAGCTGGGTTTTGCTTTGTAGGTTTTCCCAGCAGTGTGTAATAGGACTGCCAAGATTACCCAATTAAACGTGATTATTTTAATAGCTGATTAAAATGTACTTTCACAATGAATCCTGATTAGTTGATCAAGATAAAGCACGAATTCTCAAGTTGAAATGTCCCCTTCTGCTTCCACTTACAGTGAAAAACAGCCTGAAGGAGACACTCGTGCATTATGAAAGGTTCTTTGTTTACCTTTTTCATTAATTTAGTAAAGTTTGGAAGACTATGCATGGTTTTAGGTTTCCTCAGATAAATCCAGTTTTAATTTCTGAGCCTTTTTTAAAAAAGTGCTACTTGATTAATCATGAAAATAATTAGTTTATTACTTGATTACAAATATAATTGACAGTGACAGCCCAAGTGTGTAACACACTTTAGTAGAGGTTATTTATTTTCTAATTTGTGATCAGGCTTGTTTTATTTGACTTGTTTGATGGTCAGTGGGGTGATAAACAGGAGTAGTTTACAGTGCCTCATCAGGTGACTCTGGATGGGTTAAATGCAGAGAGGCATTTCCCTACACAGATCAGTAATCAATATCTCTTCTTCTTCTTCTTCTTCTTAAATGGTTCCTTAAGTGCAAGACATACACACAGATATACCAAAAACATGGAGATCAGGTGAACTGGCAACTCTTTTTTTTTTTTTTTTTTTAAATGACGCTGGTGTGTGTATGAATGTATGTATGCCCAGATATGGTTGGCACTCTGTCCTGTTCTGTCCCCCTAGTGCTCGATGCAGTCCTCCAGGTGGACGGTCCTTTCCGGTTGAGAGTACGCTGTGCACGACTGGATGCTGCTTCTCGCCAGTGTGTGTAAATGGATATATGTGACCCCGCCAGGGAAAACCAGGCCAAAGTCACTGGGCAACTTATTAAGATATCGTGTCAATATCGTGTCACTCACATTAGCGACAAAACTTAGCCACTCTGTATTATTGCTGTAAATGAAAGATAACAGTCTCACATATCTATCGGAGTACATATTTTGATCAAAAACAAAACTTAAATTCACAAAGAATTTGTTTTGAAAAAAACTAATTTTGAAAAAAAAGAATGACTTTGACCTGGTTTTCCCTGGCGGGATCTCAGATATTCTAATATAGTAGAACCTCAGTTATCGTTTACCCTGTTTATCATACAGTCTGGTTATTGTCTGGGTAATTTTGTCCCAGTTATTGTTCATCCACCTGGTTTCGTTCAGTGTACCCGTGCAGTTGCTTTTGGTCCACCTACTTGTTATTGACCCTGTTTTAATGGGTCTGTTATT
>BRDA01019445.1:0-26767 GCA_036984385.1 Crenuchus spilurus | reverse complement strand
CATCAGTCTCACTAATACAGGGTTGCCAGATCCTCTAATACTCCATCACACATCAGCTACTAACACCTCTGTTTTACTAACATCAGTCTCACTAACATCAGTCTCACTAATGCAGGGTTGCCAGATCCTCTAATACTCCATCACACATCATCTACTAACACCTCTGTTTACCAATTTTACTAACATCAGTCTCACTAATACAGGGTTGCCAGATCCCATACACATCCACCCGATTTTGTAACAGGAAGTCCCACTATACAAACAGAAACTAGCCCAAAATCTGAAGTGACACAAACATTTAAATGAGCTTTAAAATGTAAATCTTCAAATCTTACTTTCACACACCATCTGAGTGTCCTGGAGACACACTGTAGCTTGTTCATACTTTGGATCTCCCAGGATGCATGTGAATTCCAGGTGTTAACAGTATCAACAGATAATTTTTACACTCCTCACAAAAAGTTAGGGATATTTGGCTTCCGGGTGAAATTTCAAGATTAACCTAAAATGCACTCTAACCTTTACAGGTGAACTTAATGTGACCTTCTCTAAACTTTTGAATGCTGCAATTGATGCTCAAGGTCACATGACACGTTATTGAGACATATTATTTATTAATATGGTTTATGTCACATTGGACAACATATGTAATGACTTCCAGAAGTCATTTTGACATGATCCTCTGTGCAGCTCCTCTGCGGTGTCAAAGCAGAGGTGACGGAGAGTGTGTGGAGTGTGTATCTGAGCCACACTCACAGTGCTGCAGTGATGAAGTGTGTGTGGCTGAGTGGAGGTGTCAGAGTGTCAGACAGGTGAAGACAGTGTTGGCAGTGAGCTGTGATTGTGTGATTGTGACCAGTCTTTTCATCTCCGTCTCTCCATCTCTTTCTTTCTATCTCTCTCTCATGATATTATATCAAAGCTACAACACTGAACAAAGAGGTCCCACACACACAAACACACACAAACACACATCTAAGAAACGCGGAACAGTGAGAAGAAAAACAACATAATATGGTTAAAGTCTTTTGGACGTCATCACTCTCCTGAGATTCGGTACTTGTTATAAACAGGTTCAGTGAAAAAGCTCTGCAGGCAGCGGCTGGAACTGTACAACCTGCACTCCAGATGTGCCATCAGACAAATTAAACAGCAGCCTTTCAGCCTTCTGACCATTTACTCGCTTTGAATTCACCATCTAGTGCTGAGTGGTATGGAAAAACCTAATAGCACAATATTCTCCTAATTTAGCACGACATCATGTTCTTTGATATTTAAGAAGGATGCAACGGTACACTGTGATGATGTGCAGCATGGTGATGGATATCACGTGCATTCTGTTCATTATGCCATCTAATGCTATTGAGTTTTCAATTGCAGAACCCACCACATTTTTCATACGTTGCCACACTCTTTAGCCTCCCTAGTAGCCTCAGAATTGACAAATGTCTCCTATGCTGCAATGTAAACTGAACTGTTTAATTTTAAATGTATACACAAAAAAGTCCTAACTACTTTAATAACTGCAGACTATTAATTTAAATAGTTAGACAAATAGGTTATTCATTAAAATGGATAATTATCAACATTGCTACAAAAATAACTGATGAATAAAACTGTGTGTTTATATAGAAACTTAATTTGATGCTTTGTGGTCACCTGTGGGCATTTAAATCAACGCCAGACTAACCTGCAACAATGATCAAGAATGTCTGGTTTGACCTACATATGATTACATGTTTCACCTTTGTTCATCATATTCTATTTCATGCAATAGCATAGGTATTTCTATAGCATCCACTCCATCAGCTACGGCAAAGGCAAACACTGCGAGATCTGTCACTGTTCACATGGGCTGCATGCGGATTTCTTTCTTTTCCCCCAACCTGCACCCGGCTGGCCTACCAGCAAGGTGAGGCGCAGTTCATCTCAAACAAGCCTACAGATGCCACCACACATGGTGTAACTGACCAATCATGTGCGGCTTAAAAAAAAGTGGATCAAATGGATCCGGTTCCCAGAGCCAGCTCTGATCATTCACTTCACGACCCATCACTAAAAAACATGGAGGTCACTCTAAGTTGTGCTGGTGTGAGTATGTCTGTGTGTGCCCAGTGATGGATTGGCGCCCTGCCCTGCACCTGACTCACCCTGATCAGGTTTAAGTGGAAGATAATGAATAGACAGAACAATGCTAGAAGATGCTAGAATAGCTTGTTTTGATTTTTCCCAACATTAAGGCAATTAGAAGCCTATATAGCAGGGGTAGGCAACTCCAGTCCTGGAGTGCCGGTGTCCAGCACAGTTTGGTGATGTCACTGCTCTGACACTACAATTAAACATGCTAATTGCCCGCTGAGTTGAATCAGGTGTGTTTGATCAGGTAGATCACCAAACTGTGCAGGAAACCAGCACTCCAGGACTGGAGTTGCCTACCCCTGCTATTTAGTAACCATTCATGCTCATGCATCTTATTAAAAGATTATTTAGGTTCTAAATAATAAAATAATCTGAATAATAAAAACACCTTTTGATACCTTTTAGTTTCCTTCCAGTATTTTAGGATTTTGGACTTGGATGCTTTCACCTGCCTCATGATTTAAACATCACACTTGACGGGATGTTCTAAAATTGTCCAAATATCTACTTTGTGTCACAGCACCACAGAGAGCCGGCAGCATTTACTTCTATTTCTGACAGAGTAATGTAGAGGCAGCTCCTCAGAGCCTGTATTGTAGCTGGTGCGGCTTATGTCTTTAGCATTTCCCTGGTAATGTTTTGTGACAGCGTAATACATTTCTCACGGCTTTATTCCTCCGGCTGCTTTATGGCATAGGGGATGGCATTAATCATAGGGAAATAAATAAATGTCCTGGAGGTTCATTGTCATAGGCCTAGAGAAATAATATCCACACAGCAGAGAACTGTCTGGATAAGGCTCTCCCTCTCGGCTCTTCTTCCATGCACTCTTCACAGGGTAGAAAACAACAAATTGCAGTGTGTTTCTTGCATTATCTGTATAAAAGTGGTTCACTTTGTTTTAAAACAAACATATCACGAAATCTGAACAACAAATACACTACAATGTAATCCTCTCTTGCCACAATATTATTATGTTTTTAATGAAAGTTTTTGCCAATGTGATTGCCCACAATGTAATCTGACTTCCACATTTAACAGACGTGCAGTGAAACACACACTAGTGAACATGTGCCCGAAGCAGTGGGCAGCCCTAGGCACGGCGCCTGGGGAGCAGTTGGGGGTTAGGTGCCTTGCTCAAGGGCTCTTCAGTCATGACCTGCCTGGAGACTGAACCAGCAACCTTCCGGTTACAAGACCAGATCCCTAACCACCAGACCAGCATCATATTTAAAAGACAAATGGATAATTGTGAATAAATTCACATCAAAGTGGGTATACTGCCAAATCTCTTGGTTCATAGCTGTACTGACATATGTAGATTGAGCTCAATATACTAGTATGTGTATAAGCCATTTAGACATAGTGGTCAACACAACGATGTACGCCAAACTTCATCTCCAATTACAGTTTGATGAAGATTAAACATTCGGCCGAACACCAAATACGGTTCTTCATTTATAGTTTAATTAATTATTCTTTTATATTTTTATCTAAAACAGACAGTATCATATGAATATGTATGAAGCTGCATGTGTGTTACATTATTACTAATATTTAATAAAATGATGAAAATGTCTAAAATGAATGATGTAAGTCACATGGATGTTTTGTGTGTTTAATGTGAGTGTCATTGGCTACAGACACTGAAACACTTCACATTTCTTCTGCTAATTGTGAGACGATCCCTAACACTGCAGCACGGAGCACAAACACAAAGCTAAGCGGCTGTATTCTGGCTTCATCATAACAAGTGTAGTTTAGTAAAGGTTGTGCTTGTAGTTTGTTGTCTTCTTCCATTTCAGCACTAAACTGTAACTGTGCTGGTGACTCTGGACTCTTGACTGTTTGGGCTTTTGTAACTGGTGAGAATTCTGAATGTCCAAACAGTAACAGTGTCATTAAAAACCGCATTGTTCAGAATAAATTATTCGGTCTTTTCACTTATTCAATAAATTTTGGAGGCCAAGTATTCAGTGAATCCCTACTTAAAATGTCTGCTGTTAGAACACTACACATGACAACATTGTATTTCTTATTATACACAGTGCTGTACTTGCTGGTACTACACTGTCTATTGTGGACTTTTGGCTGAGTTGTTTATAATGTGTTGTATTGTTTTATGCCCTTTTGTATTTACTTTATTCAGTTGTTTACAGTTCAGTTGTGGTCCTGAAGGAATACTGCTTTTCTTCACTGTGTGGCTGAAATGAGAATAAACTCTCACTTGACTTGAAAAGATTTCTGATCTCAGAAACACCTCACCAAGATGTGCCATCAAGGTAAACGGCAGCCTTTCGGCCTTCTGCCCAGAGCTACCATAATTCAGTCTATTAATACTGACAAACTTAATAGCACAATATTCTCCAAACTTTTCCTGGCATCATTGTATTTGATATTTAATAGGGATGTAACAACACATTGTGACAATGCGCATCATACTGATGAATGATTATCACGTGCATTGTGTTCATTATGCCATCTAATGCAATTGTGTTATTTAAATGCCAGGAATCTCAACCAATTGAACACGCACCAAATCATGTGCCACACTCTTTAGCCTCCCTAGTAGCCTTACAATTCACGATACCTTATGCGATGCAAACAAATTAGTTTGGTTTCCTTTTAAGAACTATTTTGCCTAAAATATATTTCATTCATTACAAATAAATGTGTTGGCTCATGTGCATTGCATAATCAACTAACCATCTAAAGAACATCTGAAGAACGTTAGCCGCGATGCTCAAAGCTCACAATATAACTCTTTTGCACCAAGCAAACTGTCACAACATTATTCTGATGTTGCAAGAATGTTGACAATGCTGTCACAACTGCTGTTTAGCATGCTGTGCTCTTTGGCAATGTGCAATTATACTGTACAGTGCAAATCTATCTTGAAATCATAAGTTTAGTGTCTGACTATGGTCCCCACAAGTTAAGATTTAAAAGCAGAGCAGCCCATCCTTGCTCATCTTTGACACTTCAAGCTAAATCTCGTAATTATAATCTGCATGAGAACAGAGGAGAGATGTGACTGGAGCCGTCGTCATTCCTACCTGCAGGTAACATCTGGACTTTTAACTGAACAGCTGTGTTATGTGACAGGGCAAGGGAGTCTCATAAAGGATGAATACGGAATGTGTCCTATTAAGGATGGAGGTAGAAACAGGAGCAGCTGAGCATATTGGACATTGTTGGCAATAGTGACTCAGCCGACTACGGCTTTATGTGTGAGGAACACGGCAAGGAGCACAGTAAATCTGTCAGTGTTAAATCAACACTATTAAAGTTAAAGTAACACTAAGAGTGTCAAAATGTAACACTCTCAGTGTTAATTTAACTCTAATAGTGTTGATTTAACACTAGCAGATTTACTGTGAGCTCACAAAAACAAGCCTGAATACATTACAATATACATTAGTTTGAGCCGTAGAAAGATATACAAAGTCTAGCTTACTTGCTTGCTTACTACAGCACCACGGCATTCACCATGGGCAGTAATAAATGATTAATACAGGGCTGGTTAATTCCTAATTTTAGAAAAGAAAGCCATCGCGTTTATAATTAACACTGTGTCCATGCGTTTACTAATATACATGACTACGCCAGAAACCTCAAGAGAGGCTTCAGAGTAATTCTCACCTCTAATGGAGAATTACCCATTTTAATTACACCTCTATTCCCAGAGCGGAAGTGGCAGGAGACTCCCTCTCGCCTCCAGAAGAGTCTACATCTGCATAGCACTCAATCAGCATCCTCTGCATCATCCATAAACATATACTGAACATTAACATCACCACCTTGTATCTACAGCTCCACTGAACATACAGGTGCACTTTATAGTTCTACATTTACACATCTGTTTCTCTGTATACATTGTTCATCCTGGTCAGGACCCCCCACAGAGCAGGTGAGTCATTCTCAGTACTGCAGTGACACTGATGTGGTGGTGGGGTGTTAGATTGTATTGCACTGGAATGAGTGGATCAGACACAGCAGAGCTGCTGGAGATAAACACTATATTAGCTCACTGTTCACTCTGTTAGACACACCTACCTTGCTGGTCCATCTTGTAGATGTGTTGTGTTGGTCCTCTAGTCCTTCACTGGGGATGCTTTTGGCTGGTTGGTGCACTATTTTCACTCCAGTGACACTCTGCTGTGTCATGATCCACCACCCAAATAATACTTGCTCTATGGTGGTCCTGTGGTTGCACAATATATTATTTGTGAGTCATTATCACATTATTGGCCACTGCAATACTGATATCACTGCAGGCTGCAATATGCAAATATGCCCTCTAACAAATGACTACATGTTTTATTGCAGGTTATGAAAAGAGGAAATTTTATTCTAATGAATTCCTCCCAATAATGACACAGACATGGGGCCTTTAGTCAATCTTCTCCTCCTGATTGTTTTCAGGTGGTGACCAGATCTATGCATTGCAAACCAGCCACTGCATGGAAAGTTCCTCAGTGATGATGCTAGATCATCTCTTATAACAGAGGTCACCAAACCTTCTACTGGAGATTAACCTTCCTGAAGGTTTCACCTCCAACCTAAACCTAAGATTCAGTAGAACCTTGCATGCATTTCACACCTAGAGCTTCAGTAATGCTCCTTCTGAATCAATCTACCCCTCAGACACTAATTTATGGTTATAAAAAACATTTAATATGCAGAAATACTGTATAAAGGGCCATTGCATAGCAGACAGATAACTCCTGTAGCCTTAATAAATGCCTCTACTGAATAAACAAACCAGGAGTGAACAAGTCTCCTACTGCAGCACCGCCACGACACACATAAAAACATCAATAATAACCTCATAAACTTGCAATATTATTTAGGAAAACGGCAACATTTTACTCACGAAAAATTGGATTATTTGTAAAACTAAATCCATCCTCCTCTATTTCCTCAAAAACAGATTATCCTTTTCTATTGACATCGAAGCTAATGCCAACTAAATTGACTATCCAATCAATGAGTCTAAATATGGAGATGTCCCATATGCCTGCTAGAGGGCCCTAGTGACACCAACTCAAAATCTGATTGGATGAAGCAACAGTTTCAACATTTATTTTGTGTGTTAAGAGAGCCTGCAGAATGAATTGTGAAGGCCTCGGCAGTCTTCTTTGACTTTGACCCTGCCTGGCAACAAATGATGGCTGAAATGTGATTGGTTAAATCTTTTAATATGAAAATACATGTCTGTAAACACCACAACCATCGGAAAAGCTATAAAAGGAAGCAGACAGACCATTTTGAATTATTTAATAAGTATTCATTGACAAAATATAATTAACATCAGTTTGTGATTCAGATATTTCTTAGGCCAGCAGAGAAGGCCTTGCAGGCCCTGACAGCCCACCACTGAGTAGAACATCAAGCAATAATTAGATGGATCAGGTGGGGTTGATTAGGGTTGAAGTCAATCTTCAGGCCAAGTTTGGCGACCACAGCTCTATAGGATTCTATAACCACTTGCTCTCACAGATCAACCTGAAGTCTAAATTAGCCTCGTTATCCATTGTTTTTTATTTAAATTAGTTGTCTAACTTCTTTTTTTGCCATCTGCTGAGAACCGCTTCCCCTTTTGAGCCTTGAATTGAAATACAATCATATCAGAATATTATGATGGTTCCTCAAGAGTTCCTTAGTAAAGAAAATGGTTCTAGATAGAACCATGAACACTAAAAGAACCCTTCGTGTGGATAAAGTTCCCTTGGTGAAAAGGTACTTCAGATTGATGAGGAGCGTGTTGTAGATGGCTCTTTTATAAAATGGTTCTATATAGCCCCCAAACGGTTCTGCTGTAGTCACAATGTCAAGCTTGTAATAATAGAGAAACCCTTTTTGGGGCTATATAGAACCATCTACAGTACATTTCTCAACATTCTGAAGAATCCTTTCATCATGGAAAAAACCCTTTGGGTTCTTTGAGTGTTCATGACTCTATATGGACCCATTTTCTGTAGTGAAGAACCCTTGAAGAACCATCTATTTTAAGATTGTGCCAAATAACCATCCTTGGACTTGGTGGGTGCTCAACACACCTGCCCTGACACTTGTGTGTTCATTATAGGGGTTAACTGGTCCACTCTGGCATCAATGGCTCACAGGGTACCACTGTTATGCCACTGGGAGGCACTCAACGTACACCTTCACTGTGACCGCTCTAGAACATCCCACAAATGTAATGGTTTCTGAGATTCTACCAACCATCACCCGGTACCCTATTAGCATGCCATTTTGGACATCACTCACATCATTTGGACGTGATGATTTTATGCTCTGCTACAACTGATTGGTGTGCTTGCTTGCATCAAACTCCATCACGTGGCATCTGTAACGCCCCAGTCTGAGTTCATTCCAAACCAGGGATGGTGATAATATTCTTATAACACTGTGTCTCATTGATATGCATGGCACAAAACTCCTGCAACCGAAATGTCCTACAAACTACCCCTCAGCCGGCATGCTCAGTCTGCTTTCAAGAAATTTCCAAAGTAAAAGTTCAAGAAGTCACCGCAGATGTAATAACAGCTGAAGAGTTGCATCAGCGAGGGCAGCTGAAAAAAGATGAATCAGAGAATTTCACCAGATAATGTTTCACCGAAAATTGTGTGCAACTCACTATGGTCCTCTCTAAGGCCTGCTGAGCACAGCTTCCATCAAAGGCAAACAGTAAACCTTGTACTTCAGTTGGTGAAGGCTTTCACATAAGGACTGTAGGCTCATAGCAGCTTCAGTGGTTCAGTACAACTGGGGTGCACGGAAACAAAAGGATGCTTTGAATTTACACTATTCAATTGTGCATGAATAAAATGCATCACAAACACAATTCTTGTGAAAAGAAGAACTAGATGAATGTAATGTGTTGATTTAACATATTTTATTCATGTAAAACCAACTAACACACTGGAATGATTGTAGAGAGTGTTTATGCTGTGAACAGTATCAGCTCCATCCACAGACCATCTGATATTCACTCCTGATCAAAATCTTAAGACCAGTTAAAAAATTGCAAGAATTTGCGTTTTGCACTATTGGATCTTAAGAAGCTTCTAAGTAGAGCTTCACAATGCTAAAAGAGGAAATCGGCGCAAGAGACAAAAACTTTTGAGCAGGGAATTTATTAAAAACAATAATTTAACTGAAATAGGCTGTTCATCAGTGATCAAAAGTTTAAGACCATAGCTCAAAAAAACCAGAAAACCCCCTCAAAACAGAAATCAAAGTGTCAAAAAAAGGACTCAGTAATGAGTAGCTCCACCATTCTTGTTGACCACTTAAACAATCGTTTAGGCCGCTTGATGCAAGTGTTTTCAGGAGGCTAGTGGGAACGTTGCTCCAAGTGTTGAAGATGGCTTCACGAAGGGCATCCACTGTCTGGAACTGATGTCTATTTTTGGAAACTTGCCTTGCCATCCATCCCCAAATGTTCTCAATCAGATTTAGATCAGGAGAACATGCAGGACGGTCCAAAAAAGTGATGTTATTCTCCTGGAAGAAGTCCTTTGTCTTGTGTCAGGCGGGCACTGTGAACTGCAGCATTGTCCTGTTGAAAATCCCAGTCATTACCACACAGACGAGGGTCCTCAGTCATGAGCGATGCCCACTGCAACATCTCCACATAGCCAGCTGCTGTTTGACGCCCCTGCACAACCTGAAGCTCCATTGTTCCATTGAAGGAAAAAGCACCCCAAATCATGATGGCACCCCCCCCCACTGTGCCGTGTAGAAAACATCTCAGGTGAGATCTCCTTGTCATGCCAGTAATGTTGGAAGCCATCAGGACCATCAACTTTCCACTTTTCAATGTCCCATGTTTGGTGCTCCCTTGCAAAGTCCAAACGGGCAATTTTGTGGCGTTGAAGAAGACGTGGCCTTTGAAGACATTTTTTGTTTCTGAAACCCTTTCCTCGCAAATGCCGTCTTATGGTTATTGAGCTGCAGTCAGCACCAGTAATGGCCTTAAGGCATCGTCCCGTGTCTTGACGGACAACCAATCGGATCCTGCGGCTTAGCGCTGGTGAAATTTTTTTGGTTCTACCACTTGACTTTTTTGTTCCATAACCCTCAGGATCATTTTAAAAATGCAAAATGACTGCATCCAACCTCAGCAGCGATGGTACATTGTGAGAGGCCTTGCTTATGCAGCTCAACAATCCTACCACCTTCAAAGTCACTGAGCTTTTTCGCTTTTGCCATCAGGAGGTCTTGACAAACACTTGACAGAAAATGAGATGGAATCCAATTTTTTGTGCAGATTTTGGCTTTTAAAGGCCATGGTCTTAAATCTTTGATCAGCTGAAAAAATCATGTTTGAGTGAAAATGCAGTTTTCAAAAAATTGGCTGCTTAAAACTTTTTGTCTCTTGCGCCGATTTCTTCTTTTAGCATTGTGAAGCTCTACTTAGAACCTTCTTAAGATACAATAGTGCAGAATGCAAATTCTTGCAAATTTTTTGACTGGTCTTAAGATTTTGATCAGGAGTGTACTGTATGCCAGGATGAGCACAGCTGTCAGAAGTGTTTCAGTTACACTCTGATTAGGTATCTGCACACTCGTGTGTGCCTGTATTCATTCACATTGTGTTTTTCAGCCCCAAAGCAAATGAGCTTTTATTTAGCAAGTTAAATACTACAGTCACCAGTAGGTCACAGCTGCCTGCTATGCACATCTCTCCTTTTTTTCTATTTTATTAAATGCCACTCAGTAACCCCGACACATCAGACTCAGTCTAGTTCACACTGACACTGCTGTGTCTTCACACAGACAGATCATCTTGGCCTTTCTGAGCAATGAAAAGGCAAATTGTAGGACTTGCCTTTTATCCTCCTGTAGGTTTTATTTTGTTGAGCACCATAATGACTATGATTGAATCTAATTGGAAAAGCTCCTACAAACCCAGACAAAAATTATAAAAATTACCATACTTAGAGGTTGTTCACCCAGCTTTTGTACTTTGTAGCATTATATATATATATATAACCCAACACTCTCTTGTAGGTCCTGGATGCTAAACATTCACTGTATCATGTATTTGACTGACATAAATAAGACATCTCTTATTAGTCAAGTGTTATAACGTCTTTCAGTCACATGACTGGGAATAATAAACAGGGACATTTTAGGCTGTGTTCACATTACAAGCCACGTTGTTCAAATCCGATTTTCTGCTCAGATCAGATGTAACTATGTTGACGGTTCACATTCACAAATGTAAGTGAGCTGTATCTGTAATGTGAACCAGTCTGTCCCTGAAACGGCTCACATGTGCACACCGATACGTCTATACACGTCACCTTCATCACCAACAACTAAAAAGGGTCACATTTCTGCAGGGTTGCCAGGTTTGCAAAAATACCGTTGCCGGTAAAACTTTGGGGTTTTACGAGGTTTTTGCACAAAATAAAAAAAGAAATTGAACGAGAAAGTAAAATTTGAAGAAGATTTCATTTTTAAAGTTCACTGAAATGTTTGTGTCACTTTAGATTTTGGGCTAGTTTCTGTTTGTGTAGTGTGACTTTCTGTTACAAAATCAGTCGGAGTTTGAAGGATCTGGCAACCCTGGATTTGTGAGACTGATGTTAGTAAAACTGGTCAAACAGATGTGTTAGTAGCTGATGTGTGATGGTGTGATGGAGCCACATTAAGACAAAACATCAGATTTGAGTCACTTCAGCCTGGTGATGTGAACGTAGCCTCAGAAACAAATATGGGGAGAGGTTGACCAATTTGGGACGACCCTGCATTAAAAACAGACATGATTCTGTACTGTATATACTGTATTGTATTGTATTTGTTGTCTATTGTAAACATACCGTCTCTGCTGTCCTTACACTATTGTCCCATGTCCTTATCTATTACTGTACCAGAAATCTAGTCTAACAGTGTTTCATTGTTCTGGATAACCATGTTTTAGTATAACGACAAAGCCGAATTTAATTAAATTAATTTAATTAGACACACGATTCGCAAAACCACAACAAACAAGAATATTTTCCAGGCATATCTGTGATTTCGTATTTACTTCCTATTTGCTACGACGTTAAAAAAAACCTGCGTGAACCTCTAAGAGTGGTGATTCGATCATTTTTGCCCGGGTTTGTAGGAACATTTAAATTATCTCCCAATTAGATTTAATCATCGTCATTATGGTCCTCAACAAAATAGAACCTACAGAAGGATAAAAGGCAAGTCCTACCTTTTCATTGCTCAGAAAGAATAAGATGATCTGTCCTTGTGAATACACAGCAGTGTCAGTGTGAAATAGACAGAGTCTGATGTGTCAGGGTTACTGAGTGGCACCTAATAAAATAGAAGACAAAAGAAGGAGGGAGGCAGAGAGAGAGAGAGTGGCAGGGAAAGAGAGGACAGACGCAGACACTACAGAGGTGAGTTCAGGACACCGGGTTACTACAAATGAAAGAATATGACACTAACCTCGAGCATCAAAAAACTCATCATCAGAGCTGTCCACGGATTCTTGGGCGATGTTCTGCATGCGCCAGTGGGAAGCACTGTGCTTGCGTAAAGTCACTGCGGGAGAAGACAGGGAGAAATGATCAGGCCTCAGATCATCAGGGCCCATGCAATTAATCAACAGTGTATGACTAATTGATTAGACGTGGCATGATGACAACATTATCTATGCTATTAATATACAACACACCTCAACATGACATGGATCTGGCAAGTGTCTACTAATTGAAAAATGTTTTCTGTGAAGATTTCTTAATTAAATAAAAAGGGAGGGGGTCAGTTTTTATAGATTGCAAAGGAATAAAACAACGGAATGTGACGTCTAACTCTTAAGCTGACTCAGGTAAATAGCAGGCTGCTTACACTGTCATTTACACTTTCAACATACTCTTACATTTTCCCTCTTTTTCTTCTCACCATCAGTTGAGTTGCTGTGCATTTTTTTTTATTTAATTAAGCGCTGATACTTTGATCAGAGGACCACGAGTTTGAATACCGGTCATGCTGCTTGCCATCAATAGCCAGGGCCCGTGAGCGCCAGCAGACATTGCATGGTAATAGTGATGGACGCCATCTACCCACCCAGAGAAAACCAAATCTCTCCTCATCACCACTACCATGCAATGTCTGCTGGCTCAGGTGTCTGTCAGCTGATGCATCAGAGCTGGAGATCCTGCGCTTTCCTCCAAGCTGCCCAGTGACCATGTATCAGCAGTTGGAAAAGAGGCGGAGCCTGACTTCACATGCATCACAGGAGGCATAAAGTGATTGGGAGAGTCCTAGCAGATGGGTGGGTCGACTGGCTACCACTATATTGGTGGAGAAAACTGGGTTGAAAATAATTTTTTTTAAAAATGGAACAAAAATTTTGTACGTTTGTCTTCACACCGAATTTATACTAAATGTATACCAAATATTCATGCCTCCATTTTTTACTCTTTTTTTATACAAACCAATTCGTTTTTAGTCTCTGTGTCCGAATGTTTGTGGACACCCTTTCTAAGTGCATTAAAGTCCCTGCCAAAAGAATAAGATTCTCTGGAGCAGATAAACATGAACCTGTTGGCATCATGACTGATGCCAGGTGTGGGATAGAGGGGTACGAAACCCCCCAGCACTGAGTTGCAGAGCAGTGGAACTGTACCCATCCAGCACTTTTGGGATGAGTTGGGAATGAGGTGGGGTGGTCATCACCCAACATTCTGATCTCATGAACACTTGCCGCAGAATGCAATCAAATCCTCACAGCAAATTCTCCCAAATTTAGTAGAAAGCCTTCCCTGGACTGTAAGAGACATTCACTCCAACAAAAACAGAATAAACACCATTTATTTTGGATGAAACAATGAAATAGCCGCATCCAAACACCATTTTATAAGGTTTTAAGAAGAGAATGCCAGGAATAGCTATGCCAGCTGCCATGGTTGCAATGCTGGTATAAGAGTGTTCAACCCATCGCCAATAAATCTTTGGCTGTTTTGTAATTGCAGAATGCCACCCATGCTGTGCTATACCAGCTTAAATTGTAAGCCAGTTTAGCTGGTTGACCATCTTGGCCCCACTGGTAGAGCTGGTAGACGAGCATTATTCATCTGGTCACGGCTTGTCAAATGGTAGAAGGTCAAACTAAACCAAGCAGAGTTCTGCAAAAACCAAGTCAAGATCCATCACATGAACATACAGTCAGCATAACACCAAATTAATTGCACATTCCTCAGGTACCAGTCCAGCCTTCTGCTTCATATTGAGGTTAGAACTCTCTGAACAACACATCCCTGGTGTCCCAGCCCACTCAAGTCTGTTAATAGCTTTATAAGCTAATGACAGATAGCAGCAATAATGTTCATTAAAAAGTGACTATAAGTCACACCACAATCATCTCCTCTGTATCCCATAATTTGATTCATAATGCCATAATTATAGATGAGTCAATGAGGGCTTTTCTATAAGAGTGAATTAGCTTTTGACAGTCGATAGCTTAGCTTAGCCATGCCTCTGTTTATAACCTTAATCACTTTATTTTATTTTTTTATAAAGCATAAACACTAGCCAGCTAAATGTCATCAAACATGATCTAACCTGGCATAAAGCAATAGAAAAGTGAGAATTGAGAAAGGGTTGCAGTAACTGATAATGCTAATGAAGCCAACAAGTGGCTAGCACTGACAAACCAGCATGCTAAATCATCACAAGGTTGCCTATGTGTAGCGATGGAGCTGAGGCAGGAACAAGGATGCAGCAGCAGGTATGTGTCCAAATTACAGATTTATTAGAGGCAAAGGCAAGTAAACAAAACAGTGTGACTAATAAAACAAAACAAAGAAGAAATAGTGGCTAGAACGATCACAGGCGTGAACGGCACAAACCCATGGGAACAATTAATAACCACTAAAGATAAAGCAAACATGAGGGAGATATATATCACATGTAAACAAGCTGGGAATAACAATCGGGGCTGTGAGGTAACACAAGACAGGTGTGACCACTAACGAGACATGATGACGAGATGAGGGCGGGGACTAAACTATGAATAAATACATATGTAATTATTTAGTAAACAAACCAGAATATGTTTATATTTGACATTCTTCACAGTAGGCACCTCTTGCTTAGATGGCAGCTTTCTTGGCATTTTCTCAGTCAGCTTTATGAGGTAGTCACCTGGAATGGCTTTCAGTTAACAGCTGTGTCTTGTCAAGAGTTCATGACTTGCATTTCTTGCCTCTTAATGTGTTTGAGACATCAGTTGTGTGTCTACTTTGAAGTAAAATCTAAAACATGTTTTGGTTTGTTTAACACTTTTAAGTTTACTACATGATTCCTTATGTGTTCCTTCATAGTCTGGATGACTTCAGTGTTTATTTACAATGTAGGGGAAAAACACTGAATGAGAAGGTGTATATATATTTATTTATTTATTTATTTACAAAGTTTTACACTTTTGCCAAGCTATTACTCTAACGAGTCTTCCATGATACCAACCGGCCAAGCCCACTTCATTTGCTGCAAATAAATGACTCAATTCCAGACTTTTGCACATCCTGCCAGCATCGCTGGCACTCTCAGCGACCAGATGTGATCTATGCCCTCACCTCTACCTCACTCGTCTCCCAAAGCAGACCTGTGCACAGCAGCATGCAGCCTGCTGAAACAATGAGGTCGCACCTTCCATTATTGCACCCCCTGCTCTGCCGTCGCTCTGATCCGCATCACTACATGACTTTTAATGAGCTTTTCATCTCTCCCTCTACACCACGCCAGGTCAAACATTCCCTCTATTAATGCTCCCCCACTGAGATGGCTGCCTGCCTCAACCTTTCGCAGTTTTCCAATAAAATCACAATGTGCCTGACAGCTGCATCCATGGCAGCATTTACTCTCTCCGAGCCTTAATCAAGACCAAACGAAGCAGCAAAGGCTACGGACCCCCAGCAGCAGCAGGAACCACACTGTCCAAACATGAGTCAATAAAGAAGATTCTGATATTTGTGTCTTTATTCATCATTTCTGCAAGACTAGGATGGCACAGTAGTGTAACATAAATCCATTAGAGAAAAGGCTATAACGACCGGATAATTGGGAATTATGACCACACATCATTTAACTAAATATACATTATATTGCTGAACCCTACACTAGTTATGAAAATGTTATTACTACTATTAATTATTCGCTAGCTGTTATAAAATATGTACATAATACATACATTATGCAGTAGAGAGGCTGAAAAACATGAGTAGACCTACAAATCCTTACATTACTATTCATAAAGGTGCTGAAACGTGTTCCTTGGAGTGATGCTATAGGACCACTTTCACAGATGAGATGTACAGATTGGTGCAGCGTGGTGTCTTGGTGGTTAGCATGTTTGCCTCTCAGCGCTGAGGTTTTGGGTTCAAGTCCCCATTTGGGTGGAGTTTCCATGTTCTCCCCCAAGTCTCCAGTCAATTTTTATTTCATTCCTTTTTTGCCAATGTGAGTTCCACACAACAGAATTTGACCTCCTCGTTTAACCCATAAGCGCAGTGAAACACACACACTAGGCTGTGAGAATATGTGCCTGAGGCGGTGGCCAGGCGCCCACGGAGCAGTTGGGGGTTAGGTGCCTTGCTCAAGGGTACTTCAGTCATGACCTGCCCAGGGATCAAATCGGCGACCTTCCGGTTGCAAGACCAGATCCCTAACCAGCAGGCCATCGTTGCCCCCATGTGTGTGTGTGTATGTGTGTGTGTACCAGCGATGGATTGGATCCCCATCCTGGGCTTAGTTAGGATGGTCTGTAATGCCCTGCCCTGCTCCCACTGAGTGTGTGGGGGACTAACCGTAACCCTGATCAAGATTAAGCAGATGGGATAATATATGGATGGATGGACGGTTGTACAAATTGAAAGAACATCCAAATAAGATTTTGGCTTTGTGGCACTATAAGCTCAACTATACAGTAGTGCATCTCCAGATTTTAGAATATCGTGAAAAAAAGTCCATTTGTGTTCTTAATGTAATTTTTTAAAAAGTAAATATTTTATATTCAGTACACTTAAATGACATATTTCAGGCCTTTGTGTTGTAATGTTGATACGGTTTACAGTAACAAAAAATTCTAAGAATCTGAGATTCTGGATGTCTAAGCCATACTGATGAACAATAAAACAAAAAAGCCAATAATTTGTCTTGATATTTGAATGTTTTGATGTGGTACTGTGTAAGCATATTCTAGGGTGACCAGACTTCCTCTTTTACCCGGACATGTTCTCTTTTTGAGACTTAAAAAAACACGTCCGGGTGGAATTTCACAAACGTCCAGGTTTTTGTTGTACTCGAGAAGCGTTTCGTTCACAAATGAGCCCTCCCCCTATTCCGTTTGGTTTGCTTGAGTGAGATGTTACTATATTAAATGGAGACCCAGGTGAAATACAAGCTGGTTTCCCTTTAGGCTTCCACAAGCTCATCGATTGGCTCTGCCGTTTCTTGCTAACATGTGATTGGCCGTCGCCGCTGTCACTCCCTTAAATGGAGTCTGGACTGCAACCGTTTTCACCGATAAGTTGTTAACGTGTTGAGCGTTTGTTCTGTCTGTGTCACGTCAGCTAGACGTATTTTAATATCAGCAGTTTCATATTAAAATTCATTAATATTTACATTTGAGTGTGTGTCTGTGTGTGTCTACCAGTCTGTGATAAGCCAACTATTTACATGCCTCTAAGTGTAACTATTATCAAAATAATCCAGAATTTTATATTTAAGGTGTCCTCTTTGTCATCACCTCAGATCTGGTCACCCTAATATTGACGGACGAGTAGAAGCTTGTCGCTTTAGTGTTGGTTTTGGATTTAAAAGCTGGGTAAAGAGGTGCTACACAGATGCAGATCAGGAGAGTCCGAGCGTGTGAGTCCAGTGATGCTTCTCCTTCCTGGCTCTTCGAGCACAGCACTTCTGATCGAGTCCATTCATCTCATCCACTCCTAATCATAACCCTGCATAATGCAGCCTAGAATAAATGCACAGGCAAGCAGAAAAGGAACAGGAATAGATTTTGAGGGAGCACTCAGGAACTGATAACCCACATGCCTTCCATCACTGGAAGTCAAATTTAACTTTAGCTACATGGCTGGAGTATAAAAGGGTTTTCTTTCAATGATTAAAACACTGCAATTACTGTAAAAGTCTGTACTTATGCTACAGCAAAGTAAATTGCTTCTCTTGCCAATCACTGGGCATGAGTCAGAGATTCCAACCAGTGAAAATAGCCTCCAACTAAAAGCTTCGGAATATTGTCAGAAAGTGCGTTTACATGCACTTCATAATCTGATAACTGCAGACTTGTCAGTAATCAGATCAACACGTTTACAGCTGAGCAATCAGATAACGAGAAACTCCAGGTCTACACAACTCAGGAAGTAATCTGAGGCAATCAAATCGGATTAGTTCCTCAGATCAGATCTGCAAGATGACTGTTCACACTGTTGTTAGTAATTAATCAGATCTGATTTGACTGTCCACACATCACAAATCTGTCTGTTTGGGTTTCTGTGGTAACAGTGAAGGCGTCAGTAATTATAGCCGTGCTGGTGACGTGGCCTCAGAGTTGCCAGGTTGGCAGTTTTCCCGCAAAATTGTGGTATTTATTTTAATGCACTCATGGGTAAAATTTCAGAGGTGGTGGAGTGTTTTTTGGACTTTAAAATGTACCATCAAAAACTCAGTACAACAATATTAGTTGGAGATACCTTAGGTAAACTTTCTAATGTTAGAAGATCACAGCGGAGGGATCTGAAAATATAGACTAGAGTAAGACTAAAATAAGATTTAGGGTAAAAGCAAAAACTTCCACATCTGTGATTAGTCTCTTTAGATTTTGGGATGGTTTTTAAGTTTATCTTTCAGACAGTGGGATGTAGAGTTTTTCAGGACCTGGCAACCTGGAACTCACTTCTTGTATTTGTCACTCTGGATTTGGTGAAATGAAAGGCGCTTCGAAATCCGATTTGAGTGACCACAGCGTCAGGACTGAGATGGCTCTGTACAAATGTGGGCTGCCAGAACATGAAATTTGCTTCTCATTCACATTACACTGCAAAAAAACGGTCATTTTTTCTTATTTTTGTCTAAAAAGAAAAAATATTCCTAAAAAGCGAGTTTTGCACAAGAAAATTAAGCTCATTCTAAGAATATATGTCTAACTTTTTTTTTTATAAGATATTTCAGCTCATCTTAAGCTTTATTTACCAGTTACAGGGTATGACTATGGTTTTGTTGAAATTCCATTTTTCGATTTTTCTTATTTAAAGAATAAGGCCACTTAAACAAATTTTCAATTTAAGAAATGTATTTAATGACTCCAAATCAAGAGTTCATAACACTCATTTAAAAAATTTTACTTCTTAAGAAAACCGATTTTTGACAATTTTCTTTAATTTTTGACAATTTTCTTTAATTTTTGACAATTTAGTTTAATTTTTGAAAATTTAGTTTAATTTAAAAACACATACGAGTTAGATACATTTGCTAGTTTTAAGAATTCTAGCCGAGCAACTTTTGCTTACCCTATTGGCAGAGTTTTTTCTCAAAACAAGAAAAAATTATCACATTTAGGAATATTTGGCTCATTTGAAGTAGTGCTGTTTTTGCAGTGTAAGCTCAGAAATACAAATAAATCAACAAAGAAACATGACTATTGAGGTTCCTTGATTCATTCCACGGACATCTGCTGATCTCCAGTTAAATCCCAAGCATCTGTCAGCAGGACCAGACTTACTGCCATAACTACACACCCTACTTAAGAAGAAGTTACTAAATAATTCACTACAGTTTCATCACTGAACAATAACCCTACGGCTCATACGAGCATACATTCTCCACTATCTCATTATATGCCAGAGGTGGAAGATATATAACATATGATGGCCTTCATTTACTTGAAGGTGTGGAAGCAAACAGATGATGTATTTGTCATGTAATAGCGGTAGAGCTACAGCTTTCCTAGATGGAGTGCTTACCTCAACCATGAAATTAGCAGCGTCACATGAAGGATGTTTATGCTAACGGCGCACACTCTTCTATGTTTTTGATAAAGAATGCCTTAGCGAGGTTACATACATGCTTATCAATGCCGTTGCTTATCTACTAGAAGCGAACTAATAGTATGAAGTGCATAGAAAACAGACAGATGTCCTCATTTGTAAGCACTGCATGTCCAGTGGAAGGGAATGTCACCAGGACTGAAGGAATCCTAAAATAGTTTTGTATGACATTGCTATGCCTTTCAAATGGCAGTTAATGGGAATACTAATATGGCAGCCTGATTGCTTTGTACGGCTCTCCGCTGCAAATGTCCTACTGTCAACTTGAATTTTCAAGAACATCCGTTTCTATAGATGCACTGAACTGGTCTATAAGCACTGGATTGGGATCTTTCTCGTGGTCTTTATTGACATGTGGAAAGCTGTCTTTCATAAAGCCAGAGCTACGCTGAGCTGAGAGTCAGCATCTTCACTGGAGCACTGCGATAGGCTGCCGCTTAATCAAAAACATAATCTCCTCCTTCAGCAATCTCTCTGCTCACGCTATCTCACGGTTGCTTCTTTGCCCCCTTCCATCTCTCTATATTTCTCTCACCTATCTCTTGCCCTTCAGTTTCAAGCTGCTGGTTATCCAAGCAGTGCAGGTGGGTGCAGTGCCACATCCCTCATCTGCACATCAGCCATATGTTAAATCCCTCCACAGAGAATGGCGCCAAGTTAAAGAGCGTTACAGTACCCCGAGGGCCAACAGCTTACCAAGGCCACCTCATGCGTGCTAATAGTCTGGAGAGTTGAGAAGGAAATCGGCACAGAAGCTGTGTGTGTGTGTGTTGAATAACGATCTCAACACATGGCTGAAGTAACCCAACTGGGGTGCATCAGTAAGGACATGCTGTCTCCTTCTCTGATTGGTCAGGTATCCACTAGGTCTGTACACTATATTGGTAGTTAAGCTTTGTTGCAATACTGGCCTAAGAGGTCTTCTCAAATCATTCTCCACTCTGCCCGAGTTTTTGAGCTAATACAAAATTTCCTCAAAATACTCAAAGTTGTTTCTCATCGTTTCTCGTTGATAACACTCAAAACAAACTAAAACTTGTCACTAAAGCGACTGCATGCACAGCCACCGGCTGAAAATGGGTGCAAAAACAAAAAGAGGCCGAGAATGGATGTACAAAACAAAGGCTGCAGCTGGACCACACCAGCACTCTCTAAAACAGAGCGTAAACCTGTAAGAGTGATGTTAAATGTTCATTTATCCATTTCATCAGTCTTTTGTATTTATTACTCACTGTGTTCTGTATGTAAAACTTTAGTTAATCTATATAAAATGTATATTGGCTAATATTTTGGAGTGTCGGGAACAGATTAATTAGATTTACATGATTTCTTATGGGAAATATTGTTTTCGATCATTTCATTTATCATCAGACACTTTAGAACAGATTAATGATGAAAACCGAGGTTCCACTCCACAGTACGTCTCAAAAGTAAACAGCCATATAAGGTAAGGTAAGGTATAAGGTCATCAGGGTGGCCATCTTGAATGCTGCCATCTTGGATTCAGCTTCAGTTGTACAAATGGGAAGGTAGGTGTGCGACATAACAAATTGGTAGAGAATTTCACCAGAAAAACAGTGGTGTGCATCATGCCAATGTAACTTTATTCATTCTCAACTTACAACAGTGATGTTATGTGAAACCAGAACGTTAAGGGCTACAGAATGTCGTAAGTATGCTGTCCAGAGGTGTTCCTCCCATTCCTGATGAACTTTCAACAAAGTATCTGACTGGATGTTAACACAGGTATCAATGATTTTGCCTTGAACAATAAAATGAACAACATTCTGTTTGAATGTGTCGGCCACTAAACTGGACTCATATGACCAATGCATTTCTGTGGAAACTGCACATCAAGTGTCTGATGCCATCCTTCATATCTGCCTACAGAAAAGAGAAATCACTGCTTTTACATGAGAAGGAACGAACGTATGCTGACATAAAGCATGCCATTGTTTTTCTGGTGAAATTCTCTACCAGTTTGATGTGCCACACACCTAACCTTCCCATTTAAAAAACTGAAGCAGAATCCAAGATGGCATCATTCAAGATGGCCGCCATGTTCCCCACTCCATCACAGCTGTTAATAGCATACTATAATTGCAACGTGTGAAAAGAATTTGGTACCTATTTCACAGTACAATCTGACCTACACATTTAACCTATCCCAGTGACAGATTGGCACCCTGTCCTGGGTTTAGCTAAGATAGTGTAATGCCCTGCACCTGGTGAAGGGATAGGGGACTCATGTTGACCCTGATCAGGATAAATATTGGATGAATAGATTTAACTCATCCATGCAGTCAAACACACAAGTATACACACTAGTAAACAAACATGCCCAATGTAGTGGGCAGTGGTGCCTTGCTCAAAGGCACTTCAGTCATGTCTGCCAGGAGACTGACCCAGCAACCTTTCGGTCACAAGACAAGATCCCTAAAACTCACCAGGTTCAAATATTCAGCACTGCAGTAAGGGTCTGTGAGGCGAATGCACAGGTAGATTCAAGGTGCATCGGGTTTAATTTGCGGGAGAATTTACGGTGCATTGCCTCTAGCCTTTTTGCATCGGCAAATACCATGGTTAAATTGGGTGTTTTGCTTTCCAGTATATATTCCTTATTCTGACATATTTTCCGAGGCAACATATTATTATTAACTCAATTGTGCTATTGAGTTAAGAAAACTGATGGGTTAGGCCAATACATCCTCAAACCTCAACTTATCAAATCGAATCCTCTTATAATTAAGTCATATCGTTACCAAATTATTTTTTAATTGCATCGTATCGTGAACAGGAGTGATTTGTATCGCATCGTATCAGATCGCATCGACAAGGGGTTTCAGTGTATCGCAATAATATCGTATCGGTGGCAGTGTATCGAGATGTGTATCGTATCGACCTTAGTGGTCAAGATGTGTAACGTATGTGAAAACAAAAATAACTTATAACACTACAATTTCAGCAATGACGAGCAAGAAAAACTCTCAAATTAAACCTTCATCATGGGCACTCCAGTCCATGAAGCCTATTTCTGTGAAGACAGCTTTAGAACACATCCTCAGCTATACACAATGAGCTCACGAGGAAAATGTAAGTAAACATTTCCCTTTTGGTCTCAGCGAGAGAGGCGAGAATGAACATGGACAAGAAAGCAAATTATGCCATCATCAGGGGCGCCATATAGTAGGGAAATCTGCAAAAGCAATTTCTATTCCAATTACGTTCTACAAAAGTGTCCATGGCCTGGAATCTGGAGATGGTCGTGCTTTTGTGTGCTAAGAATAACATGTTTTTTCTTTCTCTGTCAATGCAGGACAATCCTATCAAATTCAGGGCATCTGATACTTGACATGAAGATAACTGAGCAGTTAGCACTCTGCTTCAAGGACACTGAACCGTCCAGTAAATCTGAGTGGCTATGTCCTACAGAGGCAGAGAACTGTACAAATTATGAGGGATATAAATAAATATCTCTGAAAGTGACACGTTGACCAATGTGCTGGCACATAGACAAATCTGACTTCTATCAGGGCAGTGGAACACACTAGGGGACAGTGGGCAGCTCTGTCCACAGCGCCCAGGGAGCAGTTGGGCATTAGGTGCCTTGATCAAGGGCACTTTAGTCAGGTGTTATTAGTGCGGTTAAGTCTTGTTTCTTAACCACAAGCTTATGGCTGCCATACTGTATGCTTGTCTATAAACACAGAATATTCTGCCATTTTTCAATCTCTAGCTGTCACTCTTTATTTGTATGGTTAATTACCATAAACAACAATTTAGACAAGTTTCTCTGTACTCAACAACAGATGACCTGTACATGCAAAATACCAGGGATGTGGGAAATGGGGCTTCAGCACCCTAGACATGCATGTACACATACATGCAGGATGAACATAAAACTCAATTTCAGAGTGTGTGTGATACTGATACCACATGAAACATTGATTTGATGCAACTACAGCCACCAATGTGTAAGAATATTCCAATAAAATTGTTCTATATCTGTTAGAAGGATTGTTTTGTGCTCACCCTATGGATGGATGGATGGATGGACGGACGGATGGATGGATGGACGGATGGACGGATGGATGGATGGATGGATGGATAGATATAGTTGCAAGAAAACATACGTGACCCCTTTAGGATTACTTGGATTGCTGCATAAACTGGTCATTAAATGTGTTCTGATAATAAACAAATAATTACGTTTTCATGTTTTTATTGGACACAGCATGTAAACATTTACAGTGCAGGGTGGAAAAAGTATCCAATCAATGTGATGAGATATGTTTGTCAAAGCAGCCCTGTCCTATAAAACCACATACCAGATTTGAGTTTGCTGTTCTCAAGAAGCACTGTCTGATGTGAACCATGCCTCACACACAAAAGCCCTCAGAAGACCTACGTTCAAGAAGTGCTGACTTGAAAGAAGCTGGAAAGGGCTACAAAAGTATGTCTAAAAGCCTTGATGTTCATGTGTCCACTGTAAGCACTGTCATTACTCTCCATAGGAGTGGTCGTCCTGTAAAGACGACTATAAGAGTACAGCCCAAAATGCCCAATGAGGTGAAGAAGAATCCTAAAAACTGCTAAAGACTTAAAATCTCTGCCACAAGTAAAATATTAAACAAGAATGGAGTTCATGGATGGACATATTAAATATGGGAGACATGTGAAATATGGTGGAGGGGGCATCATGGTTTCTGCCTCGGGGCGTGGACGGATTGCTGTCACCAATGGGAAAATGTATTCCCAAGTTTATTAAGACATTTTGCAAGAAAATGTAAGACCATCTGTCCAAAAACTGAAGCTCAACAGAGGATGCTGACTTTTTCTTGCAACTCTAGATAGATGAAATGAGTTTGGGAGGACCACGCCCTAATTTTCATTATGTGCACTATATAAACAACACCTCTTACCTGACCTTCTCATGAAACTACCAACACCTCTACTCCACCTTATCCAAAACTGCCCAGGAAGGGGCTCCAATGATCACCTGCCAATCTGCCATGCCCAGACTTCACCTCTTTATCCCAGCCTGCACCTGGGGTGGTCTGCACTCAGCAAACAGTACGTCCATTCTATTCCATTTAAACTGCTCAGACTATTCCAAAAGAAAAGAGACAAGAAACGATCCCTACTCAGAACATCCCTGCAGTGAATTAGGACTGGTCTCAGCAGAATTTGGGCATGCTGACTGATATCCATTCACTCCGAAAAAATAAACTCGTTCCAACAGCACAAACGCAGTGAACCACCCAAAGCAATCATGACTAAGCTTCCAAAAAAGAGATCCATCTCTCAGCCAGTTATTCAGCTAAACTGCCAGGCTCTCCATGGAATAGCTGCACGCCCCTCTGAACGTGTCACCATGGTGAGAGCGTGTTCCCACAGCATATGTGCGGCGCGGCTGGTAAACACCTCCGTTTGGCAGCTCTCTCCGCTCGGAGCGACACTGTGAAACAGCACATATGCCCGTGTTACACTAAAAACACTGATGTGATAAACTACTTTTCATTAATTCACTAGAGTTAGCCTGAGAACAAGACCAAGCACAACGTGACGGAGACAAAGCTTACATGGAGAAATATAATTAAACAAGCAAGCAGCAGCCAACAGTGAAGGACAAGAAAGCCACCACAGCCGAGCCGAGGGCAAGGTCACAGCAGTGAGGGAATTCAGACAGAGCTGCTGCACAGCGGCGCAGGCACTTGACATTAAACCTCCAGAGCTGTCACACCGCTTTGGTCAGAGCTTGAGTCAGGACCAAATGGTGCAAAAGCTCAAAACATATAAACACAAAGCAACTAAACATGCATAGACAGCCAGGAAGTGTACACTTATATAACAGCAGACATCACCGTCCACTCTGCCAGCCAGTAACATTACGAGCAGCAAGATGGACACAAGATTTTAAAAAGTGGTATTTATTGCTGCTGGTATGTCACATGTGATTAGAAATACAGGTGCTGCTCATAATATTAGAATATCATGAAAAAGTTGATTTATTTGGTTCAGTAATTCCATTCAAACAGTAAAAGTTGTATATTATTCATTCATTACACACACTGATATATTTCACAGGTTTAATTCTTTTATGTTGATGATTATAACTGACAACTAATCAAAATCCCAAATTCAGTATCTCAGAAAATCAGAATATTACTAATAAGACCAATAAAAAAAAAGATTTTTAGAAATGTTGGCCAAGTGAAAAGTATAAACAACTGTCTGTCTGTCTCTGTCTCTACTCTGTCTGTCTGTCTGTCTGTCTCTGTCTCTACTCTGTCTGTCTCTCTACTCTGTCTGTCTGTCTGACTCTCTCTACTCTGTCTGTCTGTCTCTCTGTCTGTCTGTCTGTCTCTCTGTCTGTCTGTCTCTCTGTCTGTCTGTCTGTCTCTCTGTCTGTCTGTCTTTCTACTCTGTCTGTCTGTCTGTCTGTCTCTACTTTGTCTGTCTGTCTGTCTGTCTCTCACTCTACTCTGTCTGTCTCTCTCTCTCTGTGTCTGTCTGTCTGTCTCTCTCTCTCTCTCTCTCTCTCTACTCTG
>BRDA01019443.1:0-10073 GCA_036984385.1 Crenuchus spilurus | reverse complement strand
ATGTTACATTTACTCAGATTAAACTTTTGATCTGTCATCTATGTTCTATTACCAATAAAATATTGACATTTGCCATCTCCACATCATTGCATTTATTCACAATTTGTTTAGTGTCCCAACTTTTTTGGAATCTGGTTTGTAATACAAAGTCTTCCCTGGACTGTAGAGACAGTTACTGTAACAAAACACAGGATAACACATTTGATTTCAGAACATAGAACAAATAAGCAGGTGTCCTAATACTTTTGTCCCATGTACACACATCCTGAAATAATATCGTAATACGAAAGACAAACACTAAGAGACTGAATGAGCTAAATGTCCTGCAAAACAGAGCGACGGTACTTATAAACACACCTCATATCAGAGACAAAGCCCCTGGTCTGGACAATTTTCAGCAGCTTTCAAATGCAGAGCACTCTTTCTGAACAAAGGCCGATGAAACTTCAGCGAGCTCTGTGTTTGTGCCGTAAACGACAATCCAGAGTCCCCAGAGACGACCAAATATTTACACGCTGCCGCATTTAATTACAGCTCCATTCATAGTCAACGCATTTGGGAGAACTGGAGAATAACACTTATTAGACTTTTTCCTCATTAGGCACCAGTTTCGGGGACCGTGACGGGTTTTCGATTCTAAATTTCCACAGTCGAGGTCTCAGAGGAAGCATCAACTTATGTCATTAACACTGACACTGAGATTCTTTCTCTGAATCTCAATTAACTGAGCAAAACCCCTTATTATTTATAATACACAGAAAATACTATTACAGTCCAGTTCATCTGCCGGATCCTGTTGGGTTACAGTCACAAGATCATTAATAACAGTAACACACAGAACATGACATTTAAAAAGTGTTAAATAACACTGAAACATCGCTGTTTTTACTTCATTTCTTTTTTGCCAGCGTGATCAAACACAACAGAATTTGACCTCCCGAAGCGATGGGCAGCCCTATCCACAGCACCCGGGGAGCAGTTGGGGGTTAGGTGCCTTGATTAAGGGCACTTCAGTAGTGGTTTAAACTGCTAGAGCTGAGTCAGAGTCAAGAACAAGACCCGGACTCATCGACTCCAAATCAAGACTGAGATTAGATTTAGATATTTTTCAGCAAATAAAAATAAAAGCGTTAAAATCAAATAAAAAATAAAAAAGTAACAAATGTTTAATAATGTTATTATTATTATTATTATTATTATTATTATTATTATTATTATTATTAGTAGTAGTAGTAGTAGGACACTCTTTAAAAAGATGGTTCATTAGTAAAGAAAATAGTTTTATATAGAACTTTGAGGACTCTAAGTCTCTTTGCATGGTGAGAGGCTTCTTCAGATTGATGAGGAAAGTGCTGTACATAGTTCTAAATAGCACCAAAAAGGCTTCCTCTGTTATTACAAGCTTGACACCATAACTACAGCAAAACCCTTTTTTGGGGCTATATAGAACCAAAAAGGTTATGTATAAAACCATCTACAACACTTTACCAAAGAATCCTTAAAGAACTCCCTTTTTAAGAGAGTATATTACACCCCGCCAATCAGAGTGCAGAAGTGACTCAGGACTGTAGAGACTGATTGATTCTGTTTGAATGGATTGTTGATATTTAATGATGATAGAACACAAGTTTGATTAATGTGACCTAATCTAGAGACTACTCAATAAGTTACCAGCTACTTTCACCTCCAGACATGTTTGTGATGTGCAGGTACACGTTTCCACCAGAGAGGTCGCCAAATACAACATCTACTGCTTCATTCAGAGCTTTGTGGCTTTCTTTCCCAAAAGGGAGGAGTCATATGACAGCAGAAACTCTCTTCTTTCTACACCACTTATTCATTTATGACTATTTTTAGATGTTAATGAAAGATTATGCTACATATAAACCATCTTCAGTTACAATAAAGTTCCACTCAGTTTCTGTCCTGCTGCCCTACATCATGTCCCTTTAGTGCTGCGCAACCTGGGATATTTTTTTTCTGGGAGTAAAACTTAAAAGCTCCTACATTTTTAGTCTTCAGCAGTAAATTGTAACCACATTACAATTCATAAATACATTTTCTCATTATCTAAAGTGACTCTTTTACAAAAAAAAACATTTTGCATTTATCGCCATTTCTGTATAAATGCTAAGATTTGGATATGAAGATTTCAACAACTTAGTATCATAGTATCAAAATCAGTCTTCACTGCTTCTTTGACTCAATGTGATGCTTTGGAGACATCCTGGCCTTGCTTAGGTCAGTACCACTAAGCTCTTTGCATCTCATGTTATATTGAAATATGTACACTGTATATCGGTGGTAGACTTTATCAGTCTGTGACAGGTTAGAAGGTTTTACATCAGCAAGGGAATTCCTACATATAGCATCTCTGTGAAGGCCTAGGCAATTTACACTGCCTCCATTATGCTATTGATTATGCAGGACGCCACTCAATCATTAAATCACTACAGAGGAAGGCTTGAAGGACGAGGTCCAGTAGGAATTTTGTAAACATAAAGGTGTTGCTTTTCACCAGTTCTCCAAAAAGTTGTCACACTTTGTAAAATGTGTTTCTGAAGTTTTAAACATATTTTCATCTTTATTTGACACAACTTTGACTAGGGTGAATTAAAAACAGCCCAAAAAGTTTTAAGAAAGTCCTGCAGCAGAGCAGACATCTCGTGTTGGCCAACAGAGGGCGCTTCTAACCACTTACACTACATGCTCACCTAGTTTTTGAGAGTCCTGCTGTGTAAAACTCTACAAGAAGCTAGTGTCCAGTCTTCAACATCCCCACAGGACTGTCTCTCCAGAACTGGAGCTGGACCAGGAGTGAGTTTAGCATCTGGCTATTGCACTAGTTTATTAGAATACAACTGTTACCAACCAGAACTTTCCCCACTTTATCTGATAGATATAAACATTGTATATTTCAATTATATATTGTCTTTCAAACTAGAAATGTCCCCACTTTTCATGTCAGAAATCTGGTCACTTTAAACTTGATTTCACTTCATCAGCTAGCAAGGTAGCTAGCTAGTTACCTTGCTAATGTCAGCTTTTACCTTGCTGTTCTCATATATGTCACTTGATTAATCTGTGCTCTTCATTTTCATGATATTCTGAAGGCAGCAAATGTGGATTGTGATGTTTAGTTGATATTAGCTGGCTTGTGTTTACATTAGCAGAACTGTATTTGTTAAAATGACAAAAGTTAGCTTCTAGGCTCAGAGTAGCTTGGCGGACAATAGCCAGATGATTGCCTGCATCATGTTGCTTCTCCATCAGCAGCCAAAGCCCTTAGAAAGCAAAATTGGCCATGGGTAGGTGGCGCTGTTTCCTCCTCACTGCTAATGTAATGTTTACAGGCTCAGGTGTCTGTTAGCTGATGAATCAGAGCTGTGATTTCTTCCCAGAAACAATGTATCAGTTTGGTGGCTGACTTCACATGCATTGGAGGAGGCCTATCAGGGTTCTAGAGTCGACCTAATTCCTCAATGGTTTGACTAAAAAAAATCTGAGCTATGGAAGCCTGTTTCTGCCACACTGTTGCGAGTTTGTATCTCCTAATTGGGCCATTTTTTTTTCTTGCAGTTCTGACTATATATCAAGCAGTCGTTACTTTATTTTTTGGAAGATGGAGTTGGGCTGTCATAACCAGCCCGTTGAGGGAAAAAATCACAGCGACTCTGAAACTTTTCAGCAACAGTTACATATTATTTCCCTATCGTGGTCTAATCCAATCTGTGATAATGAAAGGCAGGCCACCCCCTGATTGGCCGTGGTCCAGATATTCCTGTACGTGTGTGTCTGTATGAAAATGTGTGTGATGCACTCAGAGAAGTGAGTAACCTGTCAGATAAACAGAGTGGATGTAGCTGAAGAGAAAAGAAGTTTATGTTGCCCAGATTGTTAGTTAATCATTTTTCCTAGTCCTCGAGAACGGGAGGGTTAACCGGTCATCCAAAATGTGGGAGAAAATTGGGTGCAGCTGCAGCTGTTTCTACAAAATAGTTTTGAGATGTTCATGCAACATCAAGCAAAGCAGACCTGACTGTCCACAGCAGGTGGTCCACATATCTTGTAAAAGATGTACAAATTTGGGATTTATAAATGATAGAGGAACGTAGAAGCAACAGGTTCTGGTCATAGGACCCATGTAGACACGTTTACAACAGATCGATTGCGACAAACCAGGCAAGGCAAACTCTATGTTGAGTTGATTGATTCCATCCCAAGCTGGTGTTAGGTGGGCTGGCCAGGTGTGGACATGCTGTGATTGATGCCAGTCCCCCAGGCCACAGTGCCAGTGCTGGACCGTGCCAAGAAAGCAGGTCTTGACTGACTGCTGCGCTACACCAGCAGCCATAAAAATCCTTCACTGCCTTAATAGTGGCTGTCAGAGCTGTTCAGGAGGGCCAAGAGAGCGAGAAAACAAACAGGAGTGAGGATGGATGACTCATCATACAGCAGGCTAAATAAGACCAGAACGGTCGGCCGTGTCTCCATCGGCCCGAAACCCTGCTCCGTTTGTTATATTAGACTTTAAATAACCGAATTACTCCTTCATTTAGACCTGCTTTCCAGTGATTGTGCTGCAGGAAAGCGCTGCTGTTTGTTTATTCCAGGCAGGACTTGTCACTTGGACTTTATAGTCCTCCTGGAAAACTGGAATTGACAACCTCCTCGCAGGCCCAATGACAGCTGTGACATGTAATATTCGCCTTGCATAAATGAGGGTGTCTTGTTTTTGACACAAGAGAGCAGAGACAATTACATGGATCAGTCATCCTGGATCAGGATTTCTCCGCAGGTCTCCGCTCGGCAGTCCTAAAGCTGCCCCACTTACGCCCAAATCCAGGACATTGTGTATAGACAGAATGAAACGTGACCAAGGATTCATAGATAAAAGCAATCGGTTAGGAACATGGCTTAATATCACTCTGTGAGTGAGTCATACTTTGCTAAATCCCACACCAATACACAGGCTTAGGATAACTTCCTGCTACATCAAACAAAAATAATAAGCAAATGCAATATTCACATTTCCACATCTAAAGCTTGATATTTTAGGCCTTCTAAGGTTGAGTCATCGTCATGATACAAGAGTTACAATATAATGTACTCTCACTGGCCAATACATTAGGCACACCTTGTCTCTACACTCAATGTTCATTTGTTAGCTTCCTTGTCACCACATATTGAAGTGATGCTGATGATGTACGTTGGAGTGATGCTGATGATGTATGTTGGAGTGATCCTGATGCTGATGATGTATGTTGGAGTGATGCTGATGATTGTATGTTGGAGTGATGCTGATGATGTATGCTGGAGTGATTCTGTTGATGTATGTTAGAGTGATGCTGATGCTGATGATGTGTGTTGGACTGATGCTGATGATGTATGTTGGAGTGATTCTGATGATGTATGTTGGAGTGATTCTGTTGATGTATGTTGGAGTGATGCTGTTGATGTATGTTGGAGTGATGCTGATGCTGATGATGTGTGTTGGAGTGATGCTGATGACGTATGTTGGAGTGATGCTGATGATATATGTTGGAGTGATGCTGATGATGTATGCTGGAGTGATGCATGCTGGAGTGATGCTGATGATGTATGCTGGAGTGATGCTGATGATGTATGCTGGAGTGATGCTGATGATATATGTTGCAGTGATGCTGATGATGTATGCAGGAGTGATGCTGATGATGTACGTTGGATTGATGCTGATCATGTATGCTGGAGGATGCTGTTGATGTGTGTTGGAGTGATGCTGATGATGTATGTTGGAGTGATGCTGATGATGTATGCTGGAGGATGCTGATGATGTATGTTGGAGTGATGCTGATGATGTATGTTGGAGTGATGCTGATGATGTATGTTGGAGTGATGATGATTGTACGTTGGAGTGATGCTGATAATGTACGTTGGAGTGATGCTGATGATGTACATTGGATTGATGCTGATGATGTATGCTGGAGGATGCTGATGATGTATGTTGGAGTGATGCTGATGATGTATGTTGGAGTGATGCTGATTCATATTTTCAGCTAAAGTGGCTCAATGTTTACAAAGATCTGCAGCATGAATTTTGAGTTTTACTGGCTGTTTTTAAAGCAGAATTAATGTAGTTTCCCCATTATCTAATTACTCAAGTGCATGTTAACACAGTTATGAGATTACTGACAAAATGAGATTTTCTGCATTTATCAGATTATGAAGCATGTAAACTGCTAAATGCCTCAAATGTAAATGTAAACACACTAATTGTGATAAGGTTTACATTTGCTGGGTGGTTCATATGATCTCTTCTGTGCCATTTGAGGTTCTTTAAGGAACCTCAAGTTCCACATCACTCTGAAAATCATCGCTGCTGAAGAATACATTATTAAGCATTAGGAAAAATAAAAAATTACTAATTGGAATTGATTTAATGGATACCATTAGAGATAACGTAATTACTGTAGAGGACCTTTTGATTCCAATAGAAAGCAATTAGAATCAGTCACAAGTTAACAATTAAACCATTAATTTGATGTCGAATCATCAGAGATCCACCACATATGATTGGACACTAATACAAACCCAACAGGGACATTTAATGACTTTTTCAGTCTGAGAGATTGTCAACAGTGATATGACATCCTGACACATCCTCTTTCTTTTGTTTCTCATGATCTGTTGGTCTTTCTGTCCCATGTCTCACTGCTTCTCTTTCTCATGCTGTCTATTCCTGTCCTGAGCCTCAACCACAACAACCTGTGCACACTTTCATTATCCCCCTCCGGCTGCCTCGCTTGTCTCGCTGTTCTCCTGTCCTGAGTCAATAATAGATGATGTGAGAGGTCTTCTGATGGCAGGCTCTTTTCTCCAGCTTCTTGCCTGGATGCTGGAGAGAATGCAGAATGATATGATATGCTATGATAGGGCTTTCTCAATGAACTGTTAAATAACACATCGATGATACCAAACCTGCAAATCATAACCTCAGAGACCAAAGCCTAGATCAGACACATTCAAACAAAGCTCATCAACACAAAATGGACATTTGTTCCCTGTTGTCAGGACATGGGCTCACATTTGACATATAATATAGGCCCGTGTATGATAGTCTTTTAGCTGAATCAGGTGTGTTGGATCAGGAAGATCACCAAACTGTGCAGGAATCCGGCCCTCCAGGACTGGGTTTGGACACCCCTGTGTTCACAAAATCTTAACTGTCACTGTAATGAGGTAAAGTATGAATGAACTACAGCAGGAATTGGGTAATAACACATAATACTGGACTGAAGAGATGTTTGGAAATGGTTAAACCAACACCTTCATGACTTCAATTAATGTTATTTGATATTTTTAAATGAACACTTATGCTGGCTGTCTTATGTGCTGCTTTGAACATGCTGGAATGATCTATAAAGCTGAATCGGAGTGGAGGTGGAGGTTTGTGGAGAGTCTAAATATATTCAGAACAAAGGACTCTGTAGAGGGAAATAGATTCTGCAGGTCATCGTACATCATAAGTGGAGGACAGGTTCATTTAGCCGTACTTTGTGCTGACACACAGCTCCTGATAGACGACCTAACTGACCAAAATCAGAGCTACTGTAGGTTTCCTCCACATCCACTTTAACCCATTTATATGAACCCTTTCCGTAGTTTACCTCCAGCAGTGAAGCACTGGACACCAGATCTGCTATGAAATTTAGAAACGCTAGAATCTTCTCTGGACTGTACTGACGTTTCAGAGACAGTGGCATCTTACTGCCTACTTCTGCTCATTCTCTGTGTCCTACACCTCCTACTCCTCCTGCCTTTCCTCCTCCTAATTCTCATCTCTCCTCCTCCATCTCATACTTCTCTTCCTCCTTCTCTTTGTCATTCTCCTACTTCTCCTCCTACTTCTATTTCTCATTCTTCGCCTTTTTCCTCATCATTCTTCTATTTCTCCTAAATCTCCTCCTTTTACTTCTCCTCCTCCTCCTCTGTCTCCTTGTCCTCCATCACCTACTTCTCCTGCTCCTTCTTCTACTTTTCCTCATCCTCCTCTTTGTACTTCTTTTACACCTTCTCCTCATCTTTTTCTTTCTCATCCTCCTCCTGCCTTTCCTCCTCCTAATTCTCATCTCTCCTCCTCCATCTCATACTTCTCTTCCTCCTTCTCTTTGTCATTCTCCTCCTTCTCCTCCTGATTTTTCTACTTCTCCTACTTCTTTTCTCATTCTGTGCCTTTTTCGTCATCATTCTTCTATTTCTCCTAAATCTCCTCCTACTTTTACTTCTCCTCCTCCTCCTCCTCCTCTGTCCTCCATCACCTACTTCTGCTACTTCTTCTACTTTTCCCTCATCCTCTTTTTTGTACTTCTTTTACACCTTCTCCTCATCTTTTCCTTCTCCTCCTCCTCCTGTTTTTCCTCCTCCTCCTTCTTTTGCTTCTCCTCCTGATTTTTCTACTTCTCCTAAAACTACTTCTCATTCTCTGCCTTTTTCCTCATCATTCTTCTATTTCTCCTACATCTCCTCCTCCTTTTACTTCTCGTTCTTCTCCTCCTCCATCACCTACTTCTCCTGCTCCTTCTTCTACTTTTCCCTCATCCTCTTCTTTGTATTTCTTTTACACCTTCTCCTCTTTTTCTTTCTCCTCCTCCTCATCTTTTTCTTTCTCCTCCTCCTGTTTTTCCTCCTCCTCTTTCTTTTGCTTCTCCTACTTCTCCTCCTGCTAATTCTCTTTGTCCTCCTTCTCTCATCTCTCCTCCTCCATCTCATACTTCTGCTCCTCCTTCTCTTTGTCACACTCATCCTTCTCCTCCTGATTTTTCTACTTCTCCTCCTCCTACTATTTCTCATTCTCCTCCGCATTTTTCATCATAATTCTTCTATTTCTCCTAAATCTCCTCCTTTTACTTCTTCTTCTCCTCCTCCTCCTCTGTCTCCTTGTCCTCCATCACCCACTTCTCCTGCTCCTTTTTCTATTTTTCCTTCATCCTCTTCTCTGTACTTCTTTTACACCTTCTTCTCATCTTTTCCTTCTCCTCCTCCTCCTGTTTTTCCTCATCCTCTTTCTTTTGCTTCTCCTACTTCTCCTGCACCTAATTCTCTTTGTCCTCCATCTCTTATCTCTCCTCCTCCATCTCATACTTCTCTTCCTCCTTCTCTTTGTCACACTTATCCTTCTCCTCCTGATTTTTCGACTTCTCCTACTACTATTTCTCATTCTCCCGCCTTTTTCCTCATCATTCTTCTATTTCTCCTAAATCTCCTCATTTTACTTCTCCTTCTTCTCCTCCTCCATCACCTACTTCTCCTGCTCCTTCTTCTACTTTTCCTCATCCTCCTCTTTGTACTTCTTTTACACCTTCTCCTCATCTTTTCCTTCTCCTCCTCCTCCTGTTTTTCCTCGTCCTCCTTCTTTTGCTTCTCCTACTTCTCCTCCTGCTAATTCTCTTTGTCCTCCTTCTTCCCCTCTCCCTCCTCCTTGGTGACAAAGACTGCCTGTATGTCGTGACTCATGCCCTCTCAGGCTGAGATAAAGACCTGCAGAGAGAGCACTTCTAAAAAAAGGTGATTTAGTGGAAATGTAAAGTACCCACTTTAATCTTTCTGGAGACCAGCAGGCATGTGAATGATGCAGTGCCACACTTTTCTCTCCTCATGTGGAGGGCTTGTCAGACTGTTAACGTCAGAGCTCCAGAGAGATCTGAACCCCCCTGTTATGTTGTGGGTCACAGTGACCCGTTTCAAAGACATAAACGTGATTTGTGATGATTTTCGGAGCTTGAAACCTTCCTGCTGGGTTTAATTAGTGTAATGAAATGACAATTTAACATGTTCGTGATCTGCTTCTTACGTTAAAACACCACCTTAAGCTCCACTGACCATACAGGTGCTGTAGTCCATCTGTTTCTCTGTGTACTCTGTTCACCCTGTTCTTCAATGATCAGGACCCCCACAAAGCAGGTGGGTCACTCTCAGTGACACTGACGTGGTGGTGGTGATCATTAGACAGAAGTTAACAGTGATAATGTGACTTGTTTTCTTCTTCTGATCATGTGATCAGAGATTTTAGCTTTTTCAGAAGAGCTAATGTGAAT
>BRDA01019437.1:0-16194 GCA_036984385.1 Crenuchus spilurus | reverse complement strand
CAGACACCTCAGCCAGCTCCTCGGGTGGAACACCGAGACGTTCCCAGGCCAGTTGAGAGACATAGTCTTTCCAACGTGTCCTGGGTCTTCCCCGGCGTCTCCTCCGGGGGGGACATGCCTGGAACACCTCCCTAGGGAGGCGTCCAGGGGGCATCCGAAACAGATGCCCGAGGCACCTCAGCTGGCTCCTCTCGATGTGGAAGAGCAGGGGTTCTACTCCTAACTTCTCCCAAGTGACCGAGCTTCTTACCCTATCTCTAAGGGAGCGCCCAGCCACTCTGCGGAGGAAACTCATTTTAGCCACTTGTATCCGCGATCTCGTTCTTTCGGTCATTACCCAGAGCTCATGACCATAAGTGAGAGTAGGAACATAGATTGACCGGTAAATCGAGAGCTTTGCCTTTTGGCTCAGCTCCTTCTTCACCACAACGGACCGCTGCAGCGACCGCATTATTGTGGAGGCTGCACCAATCCGTCTGTCAATCTCACGCTCCATTCTTCCCTCACTCGTGAACAAGATCCCGAGATACTTGAACTCCTCCACTTGAGGCAAGACTTCTCCACCCACCTGGAGAGGGCAAGCTACCCTTTTCCAGTCGAGAACCATGGCCTCGGACTTAAGAGGTGCTGATTCTCATCCCAGCTGCTTCACACTCGGCTGCAAACCACCCCAGTGCATGCTGAAGGTCCCAGCTTGAAGATGCCAAAAGGACAACATCATCTGCAAATAGCAGAGATGAAATCCTATGGTCTCACACCGAACTCCCTCCAGCCCTTGGCTGCGCCTTGAGATCCTGTCCATAAAGATTATGAACAGGACCGGTGACAAGGGGCAGCCCTGTCTGAGTCCAACATGCACTGG
Organism: Crenuchus spilurus; assembly: GCA_036984385.1. Taxonomy (NCBI): domain Eukaryota; kingdom Metazoa; phylum Chordata; class Actinopteri; order Characiformes; family Crenuchidae; genus Crenuchus; species Crenuchus spilurus. The sequence goes on along the minus strand of BRDA01019437.1, from coordinate 15,332 downwards.
AAACAGGTCTGACTTACTACCGGCAATGCGGACCAAACTCCTGCTCCGATCATACAGGGACTGGACAGCCCTTAACAAAGGGCCCCGGACTCCATACTCCCGAAGCACCCCCCCATACAATACCACAAGGGACACGATCGAATGCATACTCCAGATCCACAAAACACATGTGGACCGGTTGGGCATGCTCCCATGAACCCTCGAGCACTCTATGAAGGGTATAAAGTTGGTCCAGTGTTCCACATCCAGGACAAAAACCGCATTGTTCCTCTTGGATCTATTGGCCGAATTCTCCTTTCCAGTACCCTAGAGTAGACTTTACCAGGAAGGCTGAGAAGTGTGATTCCCCTGTAATTGGGGCACACTCTCTGGCCCCCTTTTTTGAAAAGTGAGACCACCACCCCAGTCTGCCATTCCAGAGGCACTGTCTCAGACTGCCATGCGATGTTGCAGAGGTGTGTCAACCAAGACAGCCCCACAACATCCAGAGACTTAAGATACTCAGGACGAATCTCATCCACTCCCGCTGCCTTGCCACTGGGTAGTTTGCAAACCACCTCAGTGACTTCGGTTTGGGTAATGGGAGAGTCCACCCCTGAGGCATCAGCCACTGCTTCCTCAAAGGAAGACATGACAGCGGGATTTAGGAGATCCTCAAAGTATTCCTTCCACCGTGCGACAATATCCTCAGTCGACGTCAACAGCTCCCAACCGGCACTGTAAACAATGTTGGTAGATTACTGCTTTTGCCTCCTGAGGTGCCGGACGGTTTGCCAGAATTTCTTTGAGGCTGACCTATAGTCCTCCTCCATGGCCTCACCAAACTCCTCCCAGCTCTTATTATTATTATTATTATTATTATTATTATTAACATTTAGACTGGACCTGAATATTTTTCTGATTGTGTTTTGCTTTGTAAAGTTTCACATCCTCCTCACCTCACATCAGCACAACTGTCCTCTGTTCTTTACTCTCCATGGTTTCAGGACAGTGTGCTCTCATGGACTTCAGCCTAAAACACAAACATCAGACATGACCTACAGACACTGTAACATAGTTCATCCTCGTTACCACTAACAACACAAAGACAAACGTAGTCAAGATGTTTTGTTGATGTATTTTTACAGAAATGACTGGGATACTTAGACTTGGGCTTAATCTGCAGTTATGAACTAAAAATCAACAGTTAACTACAGTCTTGTCTTTTCTGAACAGCTGCAGCCGAGTTTGGAGGAAAATGTGATTTTCAGACCCTTATCTTACTGTTGTCATTCAAATAAATAAATAAAAACTTCAATAAAAGACTTTTTATGATTAATATTTTATTGAACGTATGAACATTAAATCCACGGGTAAAAGTGGGAAATTTTAAAAATCCTGAATAAAAAAGCTGGGGGCCAGGGGGCCTTCGGATGCTCCTGGGATAGTAATTTTGATGGTAAAAGGAACATTTTAGGGCTTCTAATTTGTAATATGGGTGTGTACAAAAAATTGTGTAGAAAAAATCTTTATTTACATCATTTTATATGAACAGAAAGTGTCTCATCTCTATGTACGGTGTTATACACCACTGAGGGACTTTAATTTAATTCTTTCCCCGTTTTTGGAACTGCTCTCCTGGTCTTTTCCTCACACCTTTGTTCTGTTTTGTTCAACACTGTTTTTCAGTACAAGAAGCTTTTGTACTCTTTTTGCTCTCCGCCTTCAACTGAAGCACAGAAGCACTCAAGATGAGCTCAGTAAGTGCTGTAGGAACAGATGAAGGGTCTTGCCTTCTGAGTGTCCTGTATCTTTCTGTAACTTTAATGTAAAATAAATCACTGGAACATTCCCTGCAAGCCACAACCTTTTAAAATAAAACATAAGGCAGATTTGTCTGGGCACAGGTTCACTGCCTGATGATTTGTTTAATTTAAATACTATTATCAGCCGTCATTTAAAGGTCATGCAAGCGAAAGTGTGGCAAAAAAGGGAAAAGTCACTAAAGAAGATCACCTGATCTTTAATGTAAATATGCTTTTAAAACAACATTTACAGCAGGATGTGCAGTGTGTCTACAGTCTGTACTACAGGAGTCTGTTAAAGAGCGCAGGAGAGTCTGTTCTCATTTTTAGTGCAGAGACACAAAACGTGCCAGAAAGAAAGAAAAGATGTGGAATTTAGAGTGACTGCAAATTCAAGAAAAATGTCCATTTGTTTGTAAACTGACACTCATAAAGTAAATAAATAAAAGTTATTGTGAGCGACTCGCAGGCTTCACAGCTCCTCTCTACCCCACCAGACCTTAACGCCCCCCTCCAGCAGTACTACAGCTGAGGGAACCAGCAATTCCACACTTGACCACAGGAGGTCTCCCTCCTCTACCTTCTAGCCATCAACATGGTTACCAGGGCAGCTCAGATAGACTAGACTTCAGTCAGCTCAGGTTCAAAATCCCACCCATCCTCCTCCTGTTTGTGTGGCATTTTGGCTCATCTAAGCTCAGTGAATGTGCATCATTTTATTTTACCGGGACATAATGCAGGTGACACAGGAGTAACTATATAAGATGTTTGGAGTGTAACGTTTTGTGAAGGACACACACACTAAAGAAAGAGGCTGATTCTGGTTTTGTGTTCTCTTAAGACCTCTGCGTAAATCTTTAAGATGCCCAAAGCACAAGGTAAGACAGGACAACACTGTTTTATCTTATTCAGGACTGACTGAAGCTTTTAAGGGACACTAAGTGGAGTCTGATGTGGGGGCACCTCCCACCTCGCTTTACCAATAATTTGCAGTTTAAGGACAAAGAATACAGTGCTGATATAGTAAATGGACAACTTGCAGAAACTGAGCTAATATCCAGTACAGTATCTGTTACAAAGTGGCTCAGCATCCAGTGAAATGTGTAGATTGTGCTTTGCTGAGGTGATGTGGTTTACATACACAGAAGCAGGAGAGCTGGAGGTGCATCATTTCACCCTTCAGTCAGTCACATTGTAATGTTGTGGTTCAGAACTCTTATGTCACAAATGACAGATTGAGTGACGGGAGGCTGATGCTCAGGACCGGCTTCACTGTGCAGCAGTAGGTGTGGTCTGCGGTTCCTGGTGTTCTGTCTCTGGACTTGTTGTTTTGGTCACTTTTGAATGTTGGTGGTGCTTTCTCACTCGTGGTAGCATGATACGGACTCTACAACCCACAGAAGTTGCTAAGGTAGTGCAGTTCATCCAGGATGGCACGAGCTGTGGCAAGGTTTGCTGTGTCTGTCAGCACAGTGTCCAGAGCATGGAGCAGATACCAGGAGACAGGCCAGTACACCAGGAGACATGGAGGGGGCCATAGGAGGGCAACAACCCAGCAGCAGGACCGCTACCTCCTCCTTTGTGCAAGGAGGAACAGGAGGAGCAGAGCCAGAGCCCTGCAAAATGACCTCCAGCAGACCACTAATGTGCATGTGTCTGCACAAATGGTTAGAAACCAACTCCATGAGGATGGTATGAGGGCCTGATGTCCACAGATGGAGGTTGTGCTCACAGCCAAACACTGTGCAGGACGCTTGGAATTTGTCAGAGAACAACAGGATTGGCAAAATAGCCACTGGCACCTTGTGCTCTTCACAGATGAAAGCAGGTTCACACTGAGCACATGTGACAGATGTGACAGAGTCTGGAGACCCCGTGGAGAGCGATCTGCTGACCAGTTTGGTAGTGGGTCAGTAATGGTGTGGGGTGGCATTTCTTTGGAGGACCGCACAGCCCACAGTACTCACCAGAGGTAGCCTGACTGCCATTAGGTACCGAGATGAGATCCTCAGACCCATTGTGAGACCATATGCTGGTGCAGTTGGCCCTGGGTTCCTCCTAATGTAGGACGATGCTAGACCTCATGTGGCTGGAGTGTGTCAGCATTTCCTGCAAGATGAAGGCATTGAAGTTCTGGGCTGTGCTGCCCGTTCCCCAGACCTGAACCTGATTGAGCACATCTGGGGCATCATTTCTCGCTCCATCCACTAACGTCACGTTGCACCACAGACTGTCCAGGAGTTGGCGGATGCTTTAGTCCAGGTCTGGGAGGAGATCCCTTAGGAGACCATCCGCCACCTCATCAGGAACATGCCCAGGCGATGTATGGAGGTCATACAGGCACATGGAGGCCACACACAATACTGAGCCTCATTTAGACTTGTTTTAAGGACATTAAATCCAAGTTGGATCAGCCTGTAGTGTGTTTCCACTTTAAGTTTGTGTGTGACTCCAAATCCAGGCCTCCATTGATGATTTTTGTGTGATTTTGTTGTCAGCACATACAAAGTACAGAACAAAGTATTCAATGAGACTTTAATTTATTCAGATCTAGGATGTGTTAAGTGTTTTTTGAGCGGTGTATTTTGGGCTAGCTTAAGCTTCTGAAGGGCAGGTTTTAGACTGACTTTAGGCAGGAAATTTTTGTTGGACCTGGCAACCCTGTCTGCAGGCACACACACACACACACAGACAGTGACTGACTGATCTCTCTGTGCTTGGCTTCACTCTAGCTCACTGCTCTGTTCAGTACTCCTCAGGTTTTCTTCAGCTCACCTTTGTTTTGGTTTGTATGATGTTTAAAGTTACTTGGTGAACTGGTTTCGTAACGTACGCGGTGCATTTGACAAGACAGAGCTGAAAACGGCTTGTGTTGCGTCGGTCACTACCTCCACTCCAGTCAGTTTTTTTTTACCGTCTGCTTTCTCTTAGTTTGGCTGCTGATATAAAGTCAGTTGCTAAACTTTGCAGGTACTGAACGCGATGCTTCTGAGAAGAATACAGTGAACACGGCTGACATATAAACAATACATACAGCAACTTCTGATCAGTCCATATCAATTTCAGACTTAAAATAATGTACAGATTTAAGCCACACCCACTTCCAGTTAAGCCACGCCCAATTCTGGTTCAGGCCCCACCCACTCCGAGTACAGATAAGGATACAGATCATTTAGATGGTAGAACAGATACAGATGGTGGTGTACTCGCTCATCCCTACTGAAGTGTTACAGGTGGTGTAGACTATTTGTTGCAGAGTGGTTCTACATGTCAATACATCATCAGGTGGTTTCAGCAACTTACAAGGTTCTGTAAAATCACTCAAAACTACAACAACGTACTGATATTAGAAAATATAATTAGCACTTTTGAATACTTAAGTATTTTCAAAAGTAAGTACTTCAGTACTTTAACCTGAGTAAACTTTTGACTGAGTAACTTTTACTTGTAGTTGAGTAAGATTTGACGAGTATCAATACTTTTACTAGAGTTGGGTACTTTGTCTGCTGTATTTCACTGCTGACAGTTTAGTGTGTATAACAGCAGCACCAGCTTCTGGACCAGTACTACCTAAGACTGGTTCTGATTTACTGAATGAACATCCTGCAGCGATCACATCATCACTGACAGACAAGGAGACCTGATGTGTGTATAGTTTAACACGTTTACTCAGGTTGTGTAAGATCACAGTCTGCACCTCTGATTTACAAACTGTGATGTCATTTAAGATGTCCTGTAAGTGATCAATCATTCTTCTCATCCTATAGATGAACTTTCCTGCTCTGGACTCCAGATCATCCTCCTGTACAGTTCTTTGTGTTTGTAGTTTGTCAAAGTCTCTGAGTGTTTTGTCATCTTCAGAGATTAAACCAAGTTCTAACATCCAGTGAAGATCTGAGACGTCTGGTCTGATTAACTCTACTTGAGCTGTAATTCTCTTTCCCTGCATCAACAGTGTCTGAAGATCTTTTCTGTTAAACAGTTCAGCAAGTCCTGAAAAGTCCTGCACAGGTTCTGTTTTTAGATCTTTGACTTGTTTTAGTCTCAGAGACTCATCATCATCCTGGTGCTGCAGGATCTTCTCCAAGTCATCACCGATGTTCTTCAGGATGATGCTGACTCTCTCAGATGTTGTGTTGAATTTATTCAGATACGTTTCTACCTCCTCCATCACTCTCTTCTCATCCTTTTGTTTGTTTGTGTTATTTATGTAGCTGGCAACTCTACCACCAACAGTAAATGCTGCAACTCCTGCAGCCGCACCTGCTGTAGCCGCACCTGCCAAAACCAGTGAGGTACTAAGAGTGAAGGGAGCCAGAAATAAACCAGCAACTGCTGCTGCTGTTACTGCTGCTGCTACAACTGCTCCTCTTCTCCTGGTTACAGATGCTTCTCCATAATTATATAAAAACTCATCACAGCTGGTGTTCAGATGTTTGATGAGTTGTTGGAGTTCAGGCTGATGTTCTTCATAATCTTTTATGAACTGTTGGCTGCTGTTCTGGAGATCATCTAGAAGAGCTCTGACAACAACACAAAGAAAACACATTTAAGATTAATACTAAACACAGATTATCAGATACAGTCCAGTTAATAAAGCAGATGTTACACTGACCTCTCCTCAGCAGAGAAGTTTGGTCGTCCCCCATCCATACTGTCATCAGAACTGTCGTCCTCTGACTTCTGCGCTTCTACTCCACTCATCTTCTAGTTTAAGTGAATGAAGCACCAGAACCTACAACTGTAGTACAAACACAGGTTTGACGTCAGTTATGTTTTAATTCATTCATATTTAACTTGGGGTGAATGCTCCACCACTGCCCACCACTTAGGGAACATGTGCTCACTGGCCTCTGGTGCGTGTGTGTATTTAACTTTTACTGGTACTTAATTAACTTCTTCAACTGGTTCAACCAGTCCCTGCCCCCTCACCCACTCCCTCACAGCAGCCATCTCTCCTTCCTCCCTCAACACACCTTCTCCCAGCCAACTAGTGATGGGAAGTTCATCTCTTTATGCTTGGCTCCTAAGAAGAGCCGGATCTTTCGGCTCCCAAACGGCTCTTTACTTGTTATCATTTGTAGCCTCATATTTAAATCTAAATAAGCAAAAATAAATGGTTTGTGTGCTGCTTATCAACACTGTGCTGTTTTGCTGGGTTCATCTATTTTGGTATAAAATGACTTATTTTGCTCTGTGTTGCAGTAGGACGGGTTATTGTTGCACTTTTGGGGAGGGCAGTAGATGCCGCGACAGCAGTTGTTAGTTCGGGACCAGACTCATCAGGGTCAGTAAATGTAGACCTAGCTTGCCCTCTCTCTGTAATGTTCAGCGCCCCTCACGCACATCCTGGTTTCTCTCTCGTTTGCTCCTTCATCAGCCTGGATTTAGATCCGGACTCATTGCTGGCCACTTTAGAACTCTTTAGTAGTGCTGCAACAAACGATCATTTTTATAGTCGACTAATCACTGATTATTATTTACGATTAGTTGACTAATCGGATCATATGTTAACTGAATATAAAACATACAGCTTATCGCACTAGAATGCAAATGCTATTATATAACCGTCATTAGATTTCAGCTATATGCTAACTAAAAATAAAAACAATTAAGATCATAGTTCATTAAACCTTTACTGAAATATGCAGCTTGTTGCAGCAAACAATGATTTAACTGTTTAGCATAAAGTGTAAACGTAGCACTGAAACATAAAGTTAGAAACGTTAGCATTAGCATTGCTATTCAATCACATGACTGTTATAACGTTACAGAAAACACATGAATGTGTGCTAAGGCTGATGAATCAAATCCTCATCGCTAATGTTCACTTTTACAGCTATAAATATGAGTAAGCAGCAAGTTAACTCTCTGTTTACGCTCTGTTTAGCAGCTAACTAGCAATTTAGCTTACCGAGATGACGGTCCCTCTTCATCATTGTCACAATCAGGCACAACAGCTTCCTTTTCAGGTGCTCGTGCATCGCAGTTGTGCTGCCGTGGAAGACAAGTTCTGACTTGCAGATATTACATTGCACACGTTTCTCTTTCATTTTCTTAAAATGATCCCACACATTTGAGCTCCGTTGCCGGGTAGCCATGATGAGCCTGTCTATATATAACGTCCTGTGACGTCATCCATGGGCTACCCCGGTTACCATTACTGCGCATGTGCGTCAAGGACAGAAAGGAAGACACAGCAGTAAAACGTGAGTACACAGCAGTTTGGAGAGAAAAAGAAAGTTAAAAAAAAAAAAAAAAAAAACACGTATCGACTATTAAATTAGTTGTCGACTATTTTAATAGTCGACATAATCATGACTAGTCGACTAATCATGGCAGCCCTACTCTCCAGCGCTTTGTTTCCATCCATTTCTGGGTTTTTGAAGTATGTTTGGGGTCATTGTCCTGCTGGAAGGCCCATGACCTAGGACACGAACCCAGCTTTCTGACATTGGGCCCTACATTGCGACCCAAAATCTTTTGGTAATCTTCAGATTTCATGATGCCTTGCACACAGTCAAGGCACCCAGTTCCAGAGGCAGCAAAACAACCTCAAAACATCTTTGAACCTCCACCATATTTGACTGTAGGTACCGTGTTCTTTTCTTTGTAGGCCTCATTCCATTTTCAGTAAACAGTAGAATGATGTGCTTTACCAAAAAGCTCTGTCTTGGTCTCATCTGTTCACAAGATGTTTTCCCAGAAGGCTTTTGGCTTACTTATGTACATTTTGGCAAACTGCAGTCTAGCTTTTTTATGTCTCTGTGTCAGCAGTGGGGTCCTCCTGAGTCTCCTGCCATAGCGTTTCATTTCATTCAAATGTCGACGGATAGTTTGAGCTGACACTGATGCACCCTGCGCCTGCAGGACAGCTTGAATTTCTTTAGAACTTGATTGGGGCTGCTTATCCACCATCCGGACTATCCTGCGTTGCAACCTTTTATCAGTTTTTCTCCTCCGTCCACGTCCAGGGCGATTAGCTACAGTGCCATGGGTTGTAAACTTCTTGATTATTTTGCGCACCGTGGACAAAGGAACATCGAGATCTCTGAAGATGGACTTGTAACCTTGAGATTGTTGATATTTTTCCACAATTTTGGTTCTCAAGTCCTCAGACAGTTCTCTTCTCCTCTTTCTGTTCTCCATGCTTAGTGTGGCACACACAGACACACAATGCAAAGACTGAGTCAACTTCTCTCCTTTTTATCTGGTTTCAGGTGTGATTTTTAAATTGCCCACACCTGTTACTTATCACAGGTGAGTCTGAATGAGCATCACATGCTTGAAACAAAGTTATTTACCCTCAATTTTGAAAAGGTGCCAATAATTTTGTCTGGCCCATTTTTGGAGTTTTGTGTGAAATTATGTCAAATTTGCCTTTTTTCCTCTGTTTTTAAAGGAATCAGGAAATAAAGGAAATAAACATGTGTATAACAAAAACGTGTAATTGCAATAATTTTCTGGGAGAAATACTTCATTTTCTGGAAAAAATTCAGGGGTGCCAACACTTTCGGCCAAGACTGTACCTGCGCTCACCTTCTGTCCTGTTTATGAAGGCTCACTCAGCTGTGAGCCCAACCATTACACTCTCATTCAACTGCACCAAGTTATGTCCTGTTCTTATATGATGGTGCAGGTTTGCTCTCACTGTAATTTTCAGTTTGCAGTGATGGCACCCTGCTCTGCTATTTACAATGTCTATAAAATGCAGCCAAATGCTGTTTCTTTTACGTGTCTCGCTCATATTCTTGTTTTTATGTACCTCTGTCTCTCGCTGTCTTGCTAGGTGTACCTGAACTATGGCCACGCACAGTGGAACATCCATCTCCCCTTCTGCCATGTCCCCCCATGTGATTGGCTGCATGGTGTGCCCATTAGTTCTAATTTCTCAGCTAATGAGAAATTGGGAGCTGGCTCTCATTCAACAGGAGCTGGCTCTTCTGATTCACTACTAAGCATCGGCTCTTAGAGTCTGCTCTTTTGTAAATGACACATCACTACAGCCAATGCAGCAACCCCCAACATCCCCTCCCCCTCCTCTTCAGCCTCATACACCACAGCAGCTCCAACCTCCCCCACATCCTCCAACTCATACACTGCAACACCTCTCCCCTACTCCCCTCTGTCCACCATGACACAGACCCCTCCATAATTCACTGTGGACCAGGTCAGAGGTCAACTGAGGAAGCTTCACCCCAGGAAAGCACCAGGCCCGGACCAGGTGTCCCCCCAAATATTGAAGACCTGCACTGCCGAACTGGATGAACCACTACAACATATCTTCAACCTCAGCCTGCAGCTGGGTAGTGTGCCCACCCTCTGGAACACATCATGTATAGTTCCAGTTCCAAAAAAGAACCGGTCCAGTGAGCTGAATGACTTCCGACCAGTGGCACTCACTTCACATCTGATGAAGATGTTGGAGCGGCTCATCCTCAGTCTCCTCAGACCCCAGGTGCAACATGCCCAGGATGATTTACAGTTTGCGTACCGGGCAGGTGTTGGAGTGGAGGACACCATCCTCTACCTACTACACCGAGCCCACTCGCACCTGGATAAGGGTGACGGCACAGTGAGGATTATGTTCCTGGACTTGTCAAGTGCCTTCAACACCATCCAGCCCCTTTTACTCAAGGACAAACTGAACAGCATGCGAGTGGACCCTTGCCTGGTCACCTGGATCTTCAGCTACCTCACTGACAGGCCGCAGTACGTCAGGCTGAAGGACATCACATCTGACACTGTCATCAGTAGCACTGGAGCACACCAGGGCACAGTACTAGCTCCTCTTCTTTTCACCCTGTACACAGCAGACTTCTGCTACAAGTCAGAGCTGTCACATTCAGAAGTTTGCTGATGACACGACCATTGTGGGATGTATCAGGGATGATAGACAGGAGGAGTGCAGGAGTCTGGTGAGGGACTTTACTGTATGGTGTCACAGGAACCAGCTGCAGCTCAACACCTCAAAGACCAAGGAGCTGCTCATTGACTTTGGGAGGTCCAGACCAAAGCCACAACCGGTTCTGATTGATGGAGTTGAGGTGGAGGCTGTGGACTCCTATAAGTATCTAGGGCTATGGCTGGACAGAAAACTGGACTGGTCCTGTAACACTGAGCACCTGTACAAGAAGGGACAGAGAAGGATGTACTTCTTGAGGAGGCTGAGGTCTTTCAATGTCTGCGGGAAGCTCCTGTGGATGTTCTACCAGTCTGTGGTCAGCAGTGTCCTGTTCTATTCTGTGGTGTGCTGGGGGGGGCAGCATATCAAAGAAGGACACATCCATCCTGGACAAACTGATCAGGCGGGCCAGCTCTGTAGTTGGCATGAAGCTGGTGACGGTGGCAGAGAAGAGGACTCTGTATGTATATATTTCAGTCCTCTGTGATGTTTAGGACAAAGACACATTTTTCAGTGATGAGCTCTTCTGCTCTACAGTTTAACATTTTAAATTAAAGGACACATATGCACATTAATTTAAGGGTGTCTGCATACATTTCATGATTAGGCCAAGTAAAAAAAAAAAATTGGTGATCATCCTTTTTCACCAAAATTTTGGGTCGGGGGGGAGGTGTTTTTTTTTTTTTTTTTTTTGTGTTGTGGCGGCTTTTGGGGGTGCCGGCCAATCAAATGGCTGCGTGTCGTACGGTATTTGCATAAAGTTCTCTTGTGTGTTTATGGGGTCTATTTTGTAATTATTTGGGGTCTTTAAGAGGAGATTTTTGTATGTGTAATGATTGTTAGTTGTAGTCTAGTCTCTATGAGTTATTTTTAGTGTTTTAGTTAAGTTACCGTTAATGTGTGTCTTAGTCAGTTATTCTGTCTTATTTATACAACCGGCCCTCCGTCTGCGCGCACGCTGCGATAATAGTTATTATAATATATTACAGTTAGTTAAAATAATCCATTGTATTTTATTTCATTAGATAACAGGGAAATGAAACGAATTTTATTGGCCGACTGCAGTGTTTTTACGATGCTGGCCACTGCAAAAGCCATGATTTGCATCACAAAAACGACCGGCCATTGGTATTGACAGTTAAGTGTACTGATTTGGGTCACGTCATTGAAAGCATGCAAAATTTGAATGATTCTAGGCCAGACTAGGGTGTTTGGCGCGTTTTTTTGTGTTAAAAAAAAAAAAAAAAAAAAAAACGGTCGGGTGCTTTTTAGAGGGTCGGGCGGGGATGATCACCAATTCTTTTTTTTTACTTGGCCTTATTCAGGTGTTCCTGTGTTTCAATGCTGCAGGTTTGAGATACTTAAGATTTCTTCTAAGCTTTTAAAAACCTTTCTTAGCTGTCTTTGTTCAACAAGCAGACAAGAACTGTGCCAGTGAAGCTACTGTGAGGCTGAGAACCAAGAATACAACCATTAGTGACCTGAACCAAGCCTTAGGATTACCTAAATCAACTGTGTGGAGTAGTGTTAAGACGAGAGAACACACTGGTGAGATCATTAAAAAGCGACTGGTAGGCCATGGAGACCTCCTCTAACTCGTGAATCTGTATCAGAGTGCTGGGAAGACCTAAAGATCTAAACTATACCATCTCATCTGTGAAACATGGTGGAGAGAGTGCCATGGCCTGGGCATGTGTGGCTGCTGCAGGTGCTGGCACACATTCACTGATGATCTCACTGCTGCAGGCAGTAGAGGTGGGCGATACCGAGAATTTTGGTATTGATCTGATACTAAGTAAATACAGGGCCAGTATCGCCGATATCGATACTTTTTCATATTTAAGCTTCATAGATCCAAAAGACCTAGGATAGAATTTCACCAAACATTGTAGGTGACAACACAATACTTTATCACAATCAACATTTTTGTTTAGAAACAATGGAACAGTAACAAAACAAAGTTTGCCTTAACATTAGGAAAATGAATCTTCTTTGAGGTAGAAAAGGAGAAACCACAACACAAAAATAAAATACTTTGTAAAAATTCTCCCGTCACTAGACATCTTTTCTAGCTCTTTTTTTCTTTACTTTTTTCCAAATATAATTGTTCTTAGGAAAAACAACAAAAACAAGAAATTTTCTTCCTTTCAATGCAATTCTGTTTTTTTTCCCTTAAATAAACAGTGTAAAAAATATACAACAAAATTAACACACCACAACAAATACTGTAAACAGTTTCAAACTTATTCTGTTTTTCAAGTCAAACTATACAATAATACAAAAAATAAGGAATTTCTTCCTTTCAGTGCACTTCTCTGCGTTTTTCTTCAATAAAGAGTGTAAAAATATAACTTAAAGCTAATTAAAACAATCTTAGAGGAGAGCACTGAGTGGGTGGGCCAGACTGAGCCCTCATGGTTGGAGCCAATGTGACAGTGCAAAGATGAGAGGGGGCAGAGAGAGACAGAGACAGAGACAGAGACCGACCTACCTAACAAATCCTGCAGGTGCAGATCAAACACACTTTAATATCAATTATATTGAGGTTTCATCACCAGACTTACACACCATTAAAACATGAACCTCCATCTTAAAACACTCGCAGACCGTTTACCGCCATTTTTCTTACAGCTGTACTTTATTTAAACCTGATAAACTTTATTTAAATCATCATAAAGTGACAGAAACAACAGCGCTGATTAAAACCCAGTCAAAGCAAACTACACACACTGATCTACAGTCACTGTTCTCTTCTGTAAGCTCACATAATAAAGCTCTCAACTCACACCAACCTGTCAACGTCTCCTCTCTTCTCCTCTCTTCTCTTTTTACTTTCGGTTTCTATTATGTAATGAGGCAGCGGCAAGGTTGCCAGATCCCCAAAAATCTCCTTATGATTTTGTGACAGAAACTCCCCTACACAAGCTGAAACTAGTCCAAACATCTAAAGTCTAATCACAGATGATTGAGGAAGCTTCAAAACGTAAGTCTTCTTTTAATCTTACTTTGACATTTTTTACAGCTTTTACACACAGGCATTTATTTTTGTTGTTGTTTACAAACACCAGACCTGGGGGCTATTCCAGAAAGCGAGTTTAACAAACTCTAAACGTAACCCTGAGCTCTGAGTTCTTACCCCGCTCTGACATTCTCAGAGTTTTCGGTTCCAAACCGGCTGATTGGAGTAATCGAGGTTAATGACTGTATGCAGAACATGAACATATTATTAAGCACAAATTAAACCTGCCTGAAGCTGCCCCCATGTGATCAAGAACGGAATAAAAACACTACTGTTTGTGCTGCTTCCGTTTTAAAGATATATTAAAATACATTTTATTACCTATGACGTCACTCAGCCCCCCATATGTGGCCAAATCGTCTCTTGCCCAACTTTTAAAGCTTTATAACTAACGAATTAAAATAAAACAAACATTTATTTTTACAGCACAAACCAGCACAAACAAATGAGACCGTTTTGGTTCGATTTGGTGACATATGGGGGGCTGAGTGACGTCACAGGTAATAAAATGTATTTTAATATCTTTAAAACGGAAGCAGCACAAACAGTAGTGTTTTTATTCCGTTCTTGACATGGGCATCACTAGACTTAAGACTGTGCTGGGGAACAGATAATGTATGTGAAAAAAGATTTCAGCACTTATTTACATTTAAGAAAGTATAAATAGTGCTTTATACTAAACAATCAGATCAGATTATGTTGTTGCCTGGATCTTTGATTAATCACCAGAATGAACTGATGCATTTGGCCTACTTGTGAACTTTACTCTAGACTTGTAAACCACTACTAGTAAAAGCAAAAATATATTTTTAGTCATTTTTCTGGAGACAAGAGTATTTTAGCCAATTATAAAGACAAAACGACTGACAAGACAGTCCATATTACTGTGCATTTTTTCTGTGAAATAAATTTGAATGGTTTAAAAATTTGGGTCACGACTTGATGATTAAGGACAAACGTACCCACATTTACAAACATGAAGGTGCACCATTTGAGTTTGAACCACTGCAGTATTCCCGGGCTAACTAGTCAACACAAGCTCTCTCATATTCATCATTGATGCAGAAGTCCAACCAGCATGATACCACCGTTAACACCAACTCACTGGATATTCCATCACCACTTTGGGTTTCCTATTACGTTACATTACCTATAGTCACGTAGCTCACTCTCTCTCTCTCTCTCTCTCTCTCTCTCTCTCTCTACACATGCATAAATGATCATATTAAGTAGCCATGTGCGCATTTTGTTGTGTATTCTACGTGTACCTAAAATTCTGAAGTGATTTTTTTTTACTGGTGAAATTTATACTTGGGCAATGCAGATCAAAATATGTCTGGGGACGCCCCTGGATCTTGATCACATGGGGGCCAGCTTCACGCAAGTCAAATGTAATACTGCCGCTGCTGCTAGAGGAAGGCAGTCAGCATGGGAAAATATTTAGTTAATGCATGAGTAAAAATTATATTTTATATATTTAGCAGAAGGACGCGATTATACAAGATAGTAAGAGGATCACCGATTCCACAACTGTTGTGCAGAAAGATAGTGCAGCAATACCAGAATGGTGTTACCCAGCGTAAAATAGCAAAGACTTTTAAGTTATCATCATCAACCGTGCATA
>BRDA01019435.1:0-12357 GCA_036984385.1 Crenuchus spilurus | reverse complement strand
TGCGCTCCGCCATCTTTGTTTATAATTCCGCTTTGTTGATGACGTACACCGTGACGTATCCTCGGTTCAACTAGTGGAAACGCGGGCTGGTTCACCACAAAGCACCGAGGTTCTCATAAGCCCGAACGGCACCAGTTCAAGAACCAGAGTTATTTTGGTGGAAAAGCGCTGTGTGGAAATTTGACCTACATATTTAACTCATCTGTGCAGTGCAACACACACATCAGGCTGTGAACATGTGCCCGAAGTGGTGGGCAGCCCTAGCCACAGCATCCGGGGAGCAGTTGGGGGTTAGGTGTCTTCAGTCATGATCTGCCTGGGGATCATGACCAGATGATCAAGACCAGATCCCTAAACACCATACCACGGCTGCCCCATGTCCCCAGTGTCAACAATGTAAATTACACGTATGAGTTTTGTTTTTCATGTGGTTCAATTTCCATTAATTTTTAAGAGATAAATGTAGAAAAGCATGGATAAGCACAATACAAACACTATCACTGTCACACCAAATAAAAAATAGTGAAGGATGTTAAAAATGGGCTAGTAATAAATCTACTGCTGATTTACTCACATCCTGTGTCAGCACTGTAACTGATGCGTCTTTGTTTATCATTGCAGTAATCTGCTTCAGGGAAACAATGTTGAAGTTTCTATGATATTCAGGTCATTTTTAGGTCTTTCTACTTTTATTTAGAACATCTGTACAACTGTCACTTTTAGAAACGTATAAGGCTTTCCAAGAAAATCAAAAATGAGGCTAATATTTATATACAACCTAACTTAACTATCATAGTGACATCCAGCACTGTGGCATTCATTTTCCTTTTAAAGTGGCTCCTTCGTCTTCAAGAAGTGGAAAACAGGACGTCAGGCCCAGGTGTATTGTCTCTGTGGAGACTTAAGTAAGGTGTGTTCCATCTGTTTCTATGAGCAACAGGATCCAAGCCTACATTAACTCCAACCAAACACAACCTGTTTGGTACTTTCTGAGGAATTGAGGTTTACTGCACACATTTACTGTACACTTTCCAACATGAAAGCACTATATGAGGAAACAGAAGTGCTGAGAGCACAGTAAAATATCTCATACATTTAATTTCCTGCCATTAACTGAAGTAGTCAAGCAGTAAGGAAGCATTAATAAGGAAATAGCAGTTTATCAGTTTATTGAAAATGTGTATAAAAAACCCAAATAATGAATATGACAGAGTAATGACAGAGTAATGAAAAACATGCCTACTATATACTATATATAAGGATTTACAACAGGACAGAACATTGACCTGAGGACCATTTTGACTCTCTCAGCTGTAGCTTTGTCACCTCCTATGGCAAACAGCTCTGTTTTTTTGAAGCTCTGTATGCTAAACAAACTTGTGTGTATTCAACAAGCCACTAACCATTCTGTCTTCTTTGGACAAGGTACATAATGTCAACAGTTGCAACAGCCGACTCTTTCAGGACTTTCAAATGCATCTTTAAAGGACACTCAATTCAATACTTTACTCTGTTTTGGCTAATGATCTAAAGAAACACACAAAATTAACCTGAAATGGTTTTAACAAATCTAAAATTACAGTTTACAGTACAGAAAATGATTCGTGTTTAAGACTGTACTAAGCTTTAGTAAATGGGTAAATAATGTCTCAGTTAACAAATCTTTAATGATAAGAACATCTACTAAACTGTACTAGACCATATATACTCATGTACAGTACATAAAGTCTTTATTTAATAGCCAATACGGACCTTCCGCAATAAAGTCTGGTGTTAGACGAGGTGTAAATAGGACTAAAGTGGCTGCTACAGATGGCCGATTGTCTGATAGATCATTCTCAAAACTGCTGTAAAGCTTAATCCAGTCTTAAGTACCATGTTTTACACAATCATTAAAAATACAGACTGAACAGAAAAAAACAATGAAATGCATGTCCACAAGCTCTTGTGTACAGGAGGGACAAACCAGAATCAGGAAGAGCCCATTTTCAGGGTCTGTTCCTGCTACATTTACATAAGCAAATACATGTAAAGGGCAGATTTTCATTTCGACTCCCTACATGAGTCATGCGACAAGGTTTTAGCAGCTGAAAGTATTACAGGAAAGGTCAATTAATGAAGTCTCAAATCCACAGCAACAAAGCTAAATAACTAAAAAGTCATTATTGCTCAGAATAGAATATTTCCCTGAACAAATTAATTTCTTAAAAAAAAAAAAAAACAGTTAAAACGACCCATGAGTACAAATAGTTAACAATATACCAAACTGTGCAGAATATATGTAAGTATATCATTCAGTCAAAATAACAAGAAAACATGTAAAGATAATGACTTTCAAACCAAATAGTTTTAGAAGGATGATATTCTCATCCAGTAACACATACACCTTTAAAAGCAAATATAAACACAACTAATAGAGCACAAAGCAAATATTGACAGCAAAACAATGCCCTTCATCTTGGAGTCTTCTCAGAAGCATCTTTATGTTTCTTGGAGTTGTGAACCTTCACACACAGTTTGACCTTCACTACATGTCCAAAACTTTGTAGACACATTGACATTTCTGCTACTTTATGGAAATCCATTTCTGACACAGGCCTTCAATTGGAACTGTGAAGCTGTGGAACTCTATGGAGCCACCACTGGAAACCTTTGGGATGTGGAAGTGAAGATTCTATTCAATATCAGTACCTGACCTTATCAATGAGGCAGAAAACAGTTACACTGCCATGTTTACAACTAGGGTAATGTCTTCTCAGAAAAGTAGAAGCAGTTACTGCAGTAAATGGGGACAAACTCTATGACCAGATGGATTTCAGAAGAAATTCATAGTTTTGTTTAAAATGCAATACAAACTTTTGGACATATAGTGTGTGATCAATCTTCGGAATCTTACAAGCTTGTCCTTTTAAATCTTTAAACATAGTCCTTCTTGTCATAGCTGGTACTGGAGCGTGGGGCGGAATAGCCCATTTTCTTGGGTTTGTACCTCTTCTCTCGTGGGGGACAAGTACAGCACAGCAAAGCTCCTCCAATCAAGAGCAGGGCAGTGGCTGCAAAGCCTATGTAGAGAGATGCTCCAAGCTCTCTACGCTGGGAGGAGGCTAATGTGGGGTTGTAAAAGTCCTGGATGATGGTGTTGCTTGTCCAGGACACAGGGATCAGCTGCAGAATCCCAGAGAGGATGAAGAAGATCCCAGATATGATCATGACCTTGGCCTTCGCGGCTTCATCCTCAATGCAGTTGGTGCACTTTGCACCCATCATGGAGATCAACAGAGCAAACACACCCAGGATGATGGAGATAACAGTCATGGCCCGAGCTGCCTGAAGGTCCTGAGCAAGAGCCAGCACGGAGTCATAGATCTTACACTGCATCTGTCCAGTGCTCTGCACCACACAGTTCATCCAGATGCCCTCCCAGATGATCTGTGCTGTGACAATGTTAGCTCCAATAAAAGCTGTGACCCTCCACATAGGCAGAGCGCAGGTGATGATAGCAGAGAGCCATCCTAGCAGACCGAGGGCAATTCCCCCGAGCTCCATTCCCATTGACATGGTGTTGTCTCCTTGTGGTTGTTCTGGACCTGAAATGCAAATGCTAAGAGCTTAGAGATCAATCCTACTGATTACTTGGTAATATATATTAAAGGCTTTTTGTTTTTACCAGAATTCTTCTTGCTTTTTTAACCCAGAGACTGCTACGTCCGCTCTCTGTGTAACAATATGATATGACTGCTGTGGAAACAAGCTCCCTTTATATTCTGAATGAGGCAGGTGAGGGAGGTGGACTTGTGATGTCATCAATAAGCAAGAGACTGCAGGTCGCCTATCCAAAGCAACAGCTGCCAAACTGAATCTGCATCTACACACACAGTCAGGAAGTAAAGGCAGCAATTGGATGTAAAACCAAATAGAGCCGTATAGAAGTATTTCTGCTTGAACTGAGTCATTTGAGTCTATGAGCAGTTGACAATTATGAGCCTGGCAATGGATTAAGTAAGAATATAAGTAACGCTCATTAAAACTCAAGTTATGGCCAACACTTGAGCTTTTAGCACATTAAAACTATAAAAAGTCATAGCTGAGTGATTTTTTTTCTGCAAAAACAACTGCAGTAAATAAAAAGTACTTATTTACTTATCACTTATTTAAGGCTGTTATTTCAGTAATTATCAACATTGTTTTGGTTATAACAAAATTACATGTCCAGAAGGACAACTTGCTTTAACTGTAATGCACATAAAGACATAAACACTGGGGGGGAAACTGGTTTTTATGTGGCAGTTGTTGTTCTGTAACCTAATCTAAGTAAATATTAAAGGAAAGCCACCCCACCCTACACCCCCAACTCCCACCCTCAGCATTTACACAAATAGTGGACAGGTTTACTTCAGTCACCGTATGTTGCCAAAACACTGTCCCAACATTATTTGAGTTAAATTAGTTTGGAGTTAAGATTTGAAAATGAGCGTCATGGGCATCAGTGACAAATACCAATCACACAAATGTAAACAGATATATTTTAATTTGTAAATGAATTATAATCAAAGAATCTGCATGTTCCTGCAAGCATTCATTTCAGATGGTTTTTCCTCATTGGGTCACAATAGTTACAGATCAAGAGAAACATATAAATGATACTCTTTCAATTGTTGACAAGTAACACCAGACATAAGAGTGAACACATTCAAACAGGTCAATCTAAATCCTAGTTCTGCTGACCTACACCAATTACAGACTTGTACACGAACACATGGCACAGTTAAGCAGTATGAATGCCAGGAATATTTATATGTGAAACATCACACCTGGAATAACTGATTTAATTAGTGTATAAAAACAAAAGTCTTTAAAATAGGAATAAATATTCACTTCAGAGTGTCCTTCATAATGTCTATGTATTGGTACATGTGGTCTGAATGAGCACATGTCATACAGCCCCAGGTCAAATATTGCCAGCTTGGATCACCTGAGGCAACATTTTCCTTCCCCCCAAGGTAGCAGACAAAAACAAAACTTCAAAAGAACGCTTTAATGCGGTTGTGGTATTTTCAAACATAGTCTTTCCTGTTGTAAGAACTGGGGGCTGGTGAACGGTTGGTCGAATAAGCTGTGCGAGTTGGTGGATAGTACTTTGTGTTGTTCTCCTTTGGTGGACAGCTGCAGCATAAAATTGAGCCTCCTATCAGCAGCATGGCTGCCGCAGTCCAACCAAGATACAGAGAGGCTCCTATTTCCATCTTCATGGACTGAGGCAGGGCTGGACTGTAGAATTCCTGAATGATGGTATTGGCCGACCAGGACACGGGGATAAGCTGTAAGATAGATGTGATTATGAAGGTGACACCGGAACCAATCATCACGCGAGCTTTCGTCCCCTCGTCCTCGATGCAGTTGGTACACTGCGCCCCCACTACGGAGATCAGGAGAGCCAGGACACCCAGGACAATGGCCACTACTGTCAAAGCCCGAGCTGCCTGAAGGTCTTGAGGAAGAGCCAGTATGGAATCGTAGACCTTACACTGCATCTGCCCTGTGCTCTGAAACACGCAGTTCATCCAGATGCCCTCCCAGTACACCTGAGCAGTGATGATGTTGGCTCCGATGAATGCGGTGACCCTCCACATTGGAAGAGCACAGCACAAAAGAGAGAGAATCCATCCAAGAACTGAGAGAGCTACTCCAACTATCTCAAGGCCTGCTGCAGACATAGCTGCTCAAAGAACGTTTAAGCAGTAATCTTCAAAAACCGCTTTCTTGTTCCACAAGACTTCAAGTCAGCACCCTTGAAGAAATTTGAGAACCACTCTCTTGCTCAACAAAACTCAGTATTTCAAGTCAGCAGTCTTGAAGCGTCAAGTACATGTGCATATTCAAGTATGTGTGAAGGCACAAACTGAAACGCTGTGTCTAGTCGCACTCAGATGTGTTCTGGCTCAGTGGAGCTGCCTTCTGTAATCTTTATAATGTTTAGAGAAATGAAGGTTGACCTACCTGTGATCTGGCATCAGATGATAAGGTGCAATCACGGCATTGGCTGGCTTTCCTCATAAATTCAGCGCTGATCTCTCAATTACCTTTTTGTCTCATAGTACACTTTCAACACGTCTTGTTTATTGAAACTAACTGAAGGATAATGAATGGCTAAGGCTGGGCTTGCTATTTGATGTTAATGGTTAGCAGAAGGAGTGGTGGTAGTACTGCAAAGTAGGACTTGTTTTGGGGAAAAGACTGACAGGAGCTCTGACAGCGGATAAACACTGACCATCCTAAGCAATTTAGGAAACGACACAAGTGTATCATAAATAAATAGTAAATAAATAGTTTCTCATTTGTAAATAAAATTTTCTTTACTTTACAAATTGTGAGGATTTACTCTCAGTTCTAGAGTACTGATCAAGAGGCAAGCTATAACAACCAGCAGTATAATGTGTTAGTTGCTATATACAGAAGCATTACATGCAACTTTTTTCATTTGCACTATCGCTGTCAAATGGTTAACTTATTTGATTGTGATTAATCACATTATATTGAATCATTAATTACATAATTTTTATTACATATTTGATCCAAAATGTTGACAATATGATGGTATAAGACTTATTTAATTTAAGGGTGCAGTCTCACAAATGTGCACAATACACTTTAAAGAAATGTAAAATATTTAATAATGGCATTATTTTCATCCAGTCTCATTTTATTTTCCAAAAATTATAGAATATCACTGAAACTAGTCAATTTTGTCCTGAAAAAGCACACATTTCAATAAAAAAATATTTAGATTAGCTTTAGCCTGAGATGGAGCTCTACCAGTACCCATTTCTGCATTTAACCTGTCCTGCTCCTTTAACAAAGCTGAACATCCATATATGTGTACTCTGAAGGGTCTGAATTACAAACCCAAATAAAAAATGAGAGAGTATGAAAAGTACAAAGAAAGAAAAAAAATACACTCGTTCTTTTTAGACATTTACTTAGACTTTTATTTCATTGTTGACATTTGTCATGTGTTGTCTGGTCAACTTCATTTCATTTGTTAATTTACCTTTATTCCTGCATTTCAGAAAAGTTAGGATGGTAAAGCACTGACCACACTGTAAAAGTTGTAACTTTGTTGTAATGTTGCCTTTTCTTCTCACAACACGTAAAAGACATTTTAGCACTGAAGGATACCAAACTGTTTCAGGTGTTATTTTGACCCATTCTTCCTTAGTCTTTATTTCTTTAATTAATATTTTCCACATTATTCCCAACTTTTTCTTGATTGTGGTTGTATTTGGAGTTAGAGTGCACACTGGATATGAATCAGTGTCCCACATCACTGGGTTTCATTGTTCTGTTCTGAATGAGCTTGTACAGACACAGTGCACAGTCAGAAAAACTGAAAATGGGTTAATAGTGTTACAGATGTTATCAGCATTAAACATTTTCATGTTTTGCGGCAACGCTGGCATCTGAACTGAAATTATGTATTTTATCTGAAATTTGCAGTACCATCTATTTATGATTACTCTATTTTATTTATGCAACACAGAAGTTCTTAGCAGTAAATGGACAAAAATATCCTGAATTTAGTTATATTAGTGTCACTGTCAATTTAGTAACTTAAACCAATGTGATGGTGGTCATATAATTAAGCAGGTAACTTGTGAATGTTTAACAATATCTGTTATATTTCTGCTTAACCTGCAAACCACTAAACATAATGACATTTTAGCTCTTCTATGTCTAAAGAACATTTTTGATTACATCAAAAGAATTTTTTTGTTGTTGTTGTTGCTTATTTTGTAATCTCTGAACATTTCCTCAAATTAAATTATACACCAATTTAAACATGTAAAACATCTGATAACATTCTGGCTCTGTTTAACAAATACATTTTAATAGCCTGGTAACCGATACAGTTGCCAGTCTAATCAAGGAATTTGTTTGCATTGTTCACTCAGGGCATGTAACTATAACAGTGTAAATACAGATTACACAGGCTTAGATCAGCTCCAAACATTAGCGTGTGGAAAGTCTCAGAGTGTGGTCTTATTGAGTTTTATGAACTTGGAAGAAAGTTCTCATTTAGACACAATGTGCTTTACAATAACGCAGTTCAGTGTTTGACTTTTTTGTTGGATGTTTTAAAATCACCTCACAGATTAAGCTAGAAATAGGATTCAGAGTCTGTTTTACTCCTAAATAAGAATGACTTCTATTCAGTCTTTTAGATGGATGGGCAGACAAACAGACAGTATTGACAGTATTCAGACTTTTTGGGTAGGAGTCTATCAGTATGGCACATCTTGACTTGGCAGTCTTTGCCCACTCTTCCTTGCAAAGTGCTCCAGATCAGTCAGATAATGAGGGCATCTCCTGTGTACATCCCTCTTCAGGTTAACACTGTTCATAATTCCCTCCTTTATAAAGCCCCAGTGAAAGCTGCAGAAAATGAAGGGGATACATGGTGCCCCCCGAAGATGTGTGGTGCCCACGTAAATTTATGGTGCCCCACGCACAGTGCATGGTCCGCATGTGCAGAGCACCGCCACTGGCCCAGACATATGAAGAACATATTAATACTGTATATTACATTATACTATATTATTATATTATTAATATAATAATATAGAGATTATTGTCACATGTACTACCATGTGCCAGAAAATCCTGCAGCTCCTGTAATGTTGCTTTGGGCCTTTGGGTCTTTGGGCATCCTGGACCAGTTTTCTTTTTGTCTTTTCATCACTTTTGGAGGGAAGTCCAGTTCTTTGTAATGTCACTGTTGTGCCAGATTTTTATCCACGTCATCATTTTATTCCATGACATATCTAATGCCTTGAGAATATTTTGTTCCCTTCTCCTGACTGATGGCATTCAATAGTGAGATCCCTCTGATGCTTTATAAACTGCAACTTTCTACTAGAAAATTCTACTAGAACAATTGTATACTGAGTGTGTATACTTTTTATATCCACTGTAGATAATCACATTAATAATAATAATAATAATAATAATAATAATAATTTTAATTATATATATATATATATATATATATATATATATATATATATATATATATATATATATATATTATTATTATTATTATTATTATTATTATTATTATTAAGTTATAATTACAGTATATTGTCCCTTTCACAAAGGATGTTTTACAATCAATGAAATGAGAAAAACAAACAAAAAAAACTTTATATAAAATTTTTAATATTAATATAATTTTAAATATTAATATAATATTAATAATTATAATATTATATTATAATATAAAGTATTATAAAGTATTTCTGATTCTGAAATCTATTAAATAACCTATATATAAATAAACAATAACATTCTAACAAAACCTGTAAAAGACACTAATAGCAATAAATGGCTTGTTTTATCTTAAATAATTCTGCCATAAACAGATAATAATATATAATACAATATCATATAATATAATATAATATGAATATAATATAATATAATATGAATAATATGAAAAATGCCACAGAACATATTGCTCTGAATTGATGAACTTTAGTGTAGTCATGTGCATACAAATGATAAAAAGACAAACAACTGACTGTCCATTTGAATTTATAGACCAAACATATGTTCAGATTTTACTCAAAATCTAATTAAAGCTTTCTTTTGTTTTGGTAAAACTCAATTTAATGGACGTAATGATAAAAACTCATTTTAGATAAACTAAAGAGCTCAGAGACATTACACACATAGAGACATTAATGGGTTAAAAATATAACCCATTATAAAATATAAAATATAACCTTTCAACTTTTCACTGTCAGTGTTTACCATCAATGCGCAGCTGATAACAGGCTAGGCGTTGTCTAGTGTCATTAGATCACATTTTCGATAGTGTGCTTCCTTCAGAGAGTAGCGTCCCTGTTCAGTTTCTGTTCCGTCATGCACAATAAAAAAGAAGCAGTCAGGTGAGTTTCTGTTTGGACAGACTGACTTCTCATCTGTCATCCTGCACATGCGTACATGTTTGAGACTCTCTGTGTCCTTGTGTGCTGTATGTAGCCATGTAAACAGGTATTATACGCACGCACATTTCACACGTGGGGTTTTCCACAAAGCACGGTTTCACAGTTAAAAACACAAGTCTGTTTTCGGCTCATGTTATCCACTTTACTGAGCCTTACTGAGTCTGCTGTGGAACAGCCTGAGGTAGTGTGTACTAAGTCAACCAGTTTAGGGAGGGAGTGTTTGTGTGTGTGCCAAGAGCACTAAAGGTGATGATACTTTAACAGAGAAACTGCGCTGGTTGGTTTTCACCATCACCTCACTAATGTTTACAGAGGAAGTATAACCATCAGCCTCTTGCCACAAGTTGGCGCTCTAATACAGGCAGTGCTCTGTGTCTTTTTAATAGAGTTTAAAGAGGAAGTTCATTTTTTTTCACATCCGAGTGACTATTTTCTGTCAGTATGTGCAGTTTAAAGATTTTTGTGTTTTTGTTCTACATACATTATAATCAGATAAATATAAGTACAGTAACTGAATTTTATTTAAGTTATGTTTAATTTTCTTTTTTTGTAAATTATTATTTACTGTGCCTGGATGATCATGTCAAAAATCATGGTTTAATGTATTTAATGTAGTGTAATTTAATTATAATTAGCATTATGATATTTATAATATTGTATTTCAATTTACTGCAACAACAAGGGTTTGCTGAACTTATTAAAGTTCATTTATTCAGGGTGCCCAAACTATTGCATAGGATGGTAACTGGTCTGCTCATTTGAATGTTTTACTCAGTCAATAATATGAGGATACTCTGTGGTTGACACTATGTTAGCAGAAGATGTCAAACCTGAAACTGGGTGTGGTTCTACCTTGCAGGGGCAGCTTTTACAACTTCTCACTTTAGAGGCACACGTTTCCCTAAAGATTTTACAACACTGAAACATAAAACATGAAAGATAAAAAGCATTTTAGTTAAACACTGGCTTATTCCTGACTCAAGACTCCACTACCATCCCTTCGCTCAGAAATGAGTGCATGACTAAGCAGGTTTCAATGGAAGTACAAATGGGGCTGAATTAGAGTATATTTACATGCATGTGTCACACTTTAGTAACAGGAGGTCAGTGTACCGCCTCATCCTGGAAAACCATGACAGTGAAACTGTGTAGAGTATTATGTTTCCTGAGCATATTGTCTTTCCCCTATATTCCCTACATCCCCCAGCTAAAAAAAATGTTCATTGAATTTGTTGCAGTCTGAAAGTAAAATAATGCTTCACTTATTGCAGTAATGTAAAAAAAGAAAAAAGAACCAGTTGAACTGTACTAAAAAATAATCATATTTTAATACATTCATTATCATTTCTAGGCACATTCCTTCCTGTAAAATGTGTTGCCCACATGTCGATGCCCACTGCTGTGCATGTAAACATGCTGTCTGTTTTTGTCTTGCCTAAGACAAGTGATTAAATAGTGGTTATATAATTGGTTGTTTACCAAAATTCCTACTTAAGATTGGGAAATGGACGTAATTTGACCATGGTATGTAGGTTACATCATTACTGTACTTAAAGAAATTGTTTTCCTTGGATTATCTAGGTAGTCAAGCTACCAGAGTTTGTAAAAAAAAAAGAATTTCTAATTTGAGTTGGTAGTATCCACAAACAACAGTATATGTATCATAAACACCAATTGCCCAGTATATGATGGCCAACAATAAACAAGGCACGGTGGCATGTGAGGTCACAGTGACAGTTTAACTACTCCAGGAGACCAGCCTTGCTTGAAGATACACATTCATGCAAATGCTTGTTCAGACATGTACAGTAAACTGTCCCATTAGGCTCACAAAAGAAATATAACAGAATCATACTATTATAATACCCACAACAGAATACGCCTAGCTGTGTGCATTTGTTTTTGAGTTGGCAGTCAGTTATTAAAAATTAGGTTTCTCTACAGTGCACTGTTTTACACTCCGAATGACAATAATTACATTAAAAAAGGTGAAATTCTCCTTTATGGACAACAAAATGTGTAACCCCAGACATATTAATGTTAGCATCCTGTAGTGGACATAAGTAAATGTTTTCACTTGGCCATGTTATCATTTATCATATTTAATTCTGTTTTTAGTAATACTGATACAAAGTTGCTACTCACTCATTTGGTTTTGAGTGGACTTTGTCTTTTTAAGACAAATACTGAGATAAAAATCTCATTATTTATACAAACCGGATTCCAAAAAAGTTGGGACACTAAACAAATTGTGAATACAACATCTAATATTTTATTCAGAATAGAACACAAGTCACAGATCAAAAGTTTAAACTGAGAGAATGTATCATTTTAAGGGAAAAATATGTTGTTT
>BRDA01019432.1:0-12562 GCA_036984385.1 Crenuchus spilurus | reverse complement strand
ATTGATCTAACATTGGAAATGTTTGGTGCTATAAAGCTATTGTAGATATTAAGTTAAGGAAGCTTATGACAAAGTCCTTATAAGTAGGTGAGTGATGTGGACATGCCAGAATACTCCAAAATGAAGGCCAAATGACTATTTCAAAAACATATTTTGAAAACACTGATGAAATCTCAGTAACGCATAAAAATTATGTTTTTTAAAGTTTCTGGCCACAAGTTCTCCACAATTAGCTGAGGCTTTCCCATTCACAACATAAACAGCATTCTGATTGGCTCTTTTAATCTTGAAAGGCGGGTCTATCCCTGTAAACAGACACCATGTTGAGCATCACAAGCATTTTCATTCATATTCCAATCAGTGAGTAGTCTCCTTTATAATGTACCTGCTTATATCTTATACCTACATTTTTGGACCAAGTTTCTGAAATATCACAGATTTCATGGCAGTTCTTAAATAAAACTTATGTTAATAAAACACTACGAGTGCAGTCTTGAACCCTACAAACATCTTTCCTATAGTTTCATTCATTTAGCCCCTTTTGAATCTGTTGATTTGTCTAACAAAGAGTCGTTAGCTGTCGGAGAAGATCACTCTCAGAGAGTCTACACTGTAGCATCATGTTTCTGCGAGGCACAGCTCACTCAACCCGGTTTCTGACAGCGTATGATAAACGGTTACCTTAATACATATGTTAGCATAACTAACATTAGCATAATGCTAACTGTATATTTAATCCATCACACACCCATCAAGTAAAGTAATGAACAATAACGAGGCTAATGTAGCTAGCAGATAAAAGACAAAAATTCAAACATTCAGTACCAGTCAAAAGTTTAGACACCTTCTCAATCAATGTTTTTATTTTTACATTTTTGCCCAACATTATAAATTAACACTGAAGTCATCCAGACTCTGAGTGAACACAAAAAATGCAAGTCATGACCTCTTGACAAGACACAGCTGTTAACTGAAAGCCATTCCAGGTGACTACCTCATAAAGCTGACTGAGAAAATGCCAAGAAAGCTGCATCTAAGCAAGAGGTGCCTACTGTGAAGAATGTCAAATATAAACATATTCTGGTTTGCTTACTTGTTTGTTTACTAAATAATTACATATGTATTTACTCATAGTTTGGATGACTTTAGTATTAATCTACAATGCAGAACATTTTTAAATCATGAAAAATCACTGAATGTCCAGACACTGTGTCCAAATTTTTGACTGGTACTGTATTTCAATTGCCATCATTAAAAATGAGATTACTGAACACACTTTGAGACGAGTGCAATTATTTAGGCTGTAGGTAGTGTTATGCTAATTGGTGAGATATACCAGGCTTTGCCAACTTTAGAGTTCATCCTGAGGTTTGGGTGGATCCCCCTCAGTATAAAACGCCCAAATATTTAACATGAGAAATAGCATCTGTGCTATGAGAGCCTTAAATTTGAGTTTAATGCATGAATCTCACACCCAATGCATGAGAGCTGGCAACCCTTGACATGCCCTTTCATTATTGCTTAGTCCCTCTCCTGGGCTTAGCTACACTCTTAAAAGACATGGTTCTTCAAGGGTACCTTAGTAAAGAAAATATAGAACCATATATATACAAGCATTTCTACATTTGAATTAAGGGTGAAGAAGGCCAAGCTAACCAAACTATCACTTTTAAGCTTTAAAGGCATAATATACAGAGATGGAGCCCCTCTGTTCTCCCCCCTGAGCCACTCTGCTATAGAAACTACACAAAGAGGATTTGCCAGGGAGGGGACTCCCACTTAGAGGGTATTAAAACGTCCCACACAGAGTGTTTAGCATCACCGTAGCATTCGCCTCCACTGAGATTTAAAGATAACAGTAGATAAGAGTTAGATTAGCTGCCTGCCACACACATACACACAGTCTGTACCAGTTACCAGACATGTCCCCAGAGCTTAGCCAAACACTCTGAGACCCAGATAACCACGGGCCACGGGAAATCTGCCCTAGCTTTAACGCTAGCTTCACCTGCGCTGGCAGGCACTGATCTCCTAAATCTTTTAAAAGTCATTTCTAAGAGTTTCTCCCCTCTTCGGTTGATCTTTTCTGTACACACGGCTCTCACTCCTTAACGAAAAGGCAGACAGCTGCAAAGAATTAGCCCCAGGATCTTTAACGAGCTATTAGCAGGACATCCGACTCAAAACGTCTGTTTCCGGATCCGATTTCAATAGCCCGATCCAGGCCCCGCCCATAAACGTGCTTCTTTGTAGCTACTGTTTCGAGGTTGGACAAGCTTTGCTGGTTCAAATCCTATTTAACCTGACGAGAAGCTACGATGGTCATACGAACCAGACATCTGCCTCAGAAAGGCTTTAATTGAGATGGTTATGAAAACGCTGCCTGATATCTGAGACATTTTGGATTCAAACGTATTTTAAACTCACGGTGGAGGGGTACATGTAGGGCGTTGTATAAGAAAACATTTGTTTTTCTCCTTATTTATCACTATTTACCATCATCAGCATATCAAAAGCCTTTGGTTTGGTTGTAAATAAAATTTATTTGTGTTGTACACATCTGGTTTCCATCACCACCATTGTTAATAAATTTCCAGAAAGTTTCTCCAGATGAGTTTGCAGAAATTTGGGAAATTGAGTGAACCTCCCTTTTAATGTGAGCAGATATTTTTACAGCAGAAAGGGGGCAGTATTGCCCTCCCTGCTAGAGATCCAGCTGGACGTGAAAGGTGAGTGTGTACAGTGTCTTTGCCCAGGCTTAAGTGGCTTAGTGTTGGCAGTGCACCGAGAAGAAAACTAGTGTGCGAGTGCATGAGGAACACTAGAGAGCAACACTGTGAGTGTGAATCAATAAGAAACACTTGTGCACACTTTAATTCTCCAGGTGAGAGAAGGAAAACGTCATGCAAGGATGATCAAAACTTAAATTCCTCACATGCTTCATAATCATTACACGACAAATATACCAGCAGCCACCCTCTCCTGCCAAACCTCCCCTACGGCCGAGTTAAATCACTCATTTATTAACTCATAAAGTCATAACTTATTCATAAAGTGTCGGGCAGTATTTCTTTTTTAAACCTCCATGACCTCAGTAGATGTGGGTCGACAAAGTAGAAGCCCATTTTTTTTGCTTCTAACAGGCCTCTCAAAGTTAAAATCCCACAAAAAGTTGATTCCATGTGTTTTATACAGTGGAATATTAAGCATCAAAACCAATAATGCGAATAAAGCTTTGGGTGTCTGGACATCCCCATATTCTGGGGACAGTCCCCATTGTGGTAGCATGTTCCTGGTTGGAGCTGGTCCATTTTTTAACGTTGAATAAAAAACAACAGAGTCATAAGAAAGACCTTCAGCAGAGCAGGCATCTCATGCTGTACTTGTTTTGACAAACAGAGGGCGCTGTCTGCTGCTATCTACTAGCCACTTCTACTACATGCTCGCCTAGTTATAAAGAATACTGCTGTGTAAAACTCCACCCAAAGCTAGCTTGACATACACCCCAAATGGTTTTTGGATGGATGGATCATGCACCAAATCAAAGCTCACTTTTCACTAGAAGCTCAGATAACCAAACTTATTTTGGACACATTATGAGAAGAACCAGCTCACTTGAGAAGACAGTTTTGTTCGAAGAGTTGAAGGTAAAAGAGGAAGTGGACCAGCAACAAAATGGAAAGATACAATCAGAAGAATCATATGAGCCATTAAGAAGCCTGAAGGCCCAAAAAGAAGACAATGTTCTGGAGAAACACCAGGTCACCAGGACTCTGAATCGACTTGACAGTACTTAATAGTAATAATAATAATAATAGCCTGGCTATCTATAATACCAGATGACTGATAGTGCTAAGTGTTAAAATTACCATCATAAAAACACCATGGCTAATGTTTATGTCTAATGATAGACTAATACAATCATAAAACATCAGATAAAAGGAAAAGATTACAGGCTATTAAAGACAGTATCGGTTAAAGATAAAAAGCTCTTTACCTGCAGAGTGAAGATGATTTTGTGCACCAAATGAAAGGAATGAACCAGAGAAGAATAAAACTGGTAGAAAGAATAAGAGGAAACTCTCTCCTTCTCTCTAAAGAAGCTTAGGCAGTCTTAATCTTTACTGCCCCCCACCTAAAACTGCCCCTTACATCAAAGTGCTCTTGTGCCTCTGGATTTGGCTACTCAATTAGACGGATTAGTATCAAATTGAGTTTTGATTTGCTCCCCGTTGTGACACCCTGAGATTGCATGTGTGTGTGAGTAGTCGAGGGAATACGTGTTAAGTTTGTTAAATACTCAAAAGTCACTAAAATAGATCGGTTGTTATTGTAAATAAACATACTCTAAACATTTGTAGCCAAGACTTTTGAGCTCAAAACTGAATAAACAGAGGTGTTGGCTACACACTGCTCATTACAGTTTTTAGACATTGTATGTGGTTTTATTTCTAAAACTTAACTAATGTGAGGCGACGCTCTGTTTTACTCACTCAGTGGTTCATAGATTGAATATATATGAGAGAGACGTGAACACTCAGGTGGGAGGTGTTTTATTCAGGTTCACATTACACAGCTGGTAATCCACCAATGGAATGGCTGGAATTACCATGTCATTATCATATGAATGACAGATTGTGTCATTTGGCAGGAAAAATGCGCAGCTGTCTGACCCGCTCTCACAAATGTGTCTCTGCTTATTTAAGCTCCTCTCACAAATATCTAAAAATATATTTAGATTCAAACTACATATATTCAAAAAGTAAACACTTTAAGGTTACCGGGGTATGTTTAGTTTTGTTTCTAAGATAAAATCTCGCAGTGTATGTAAGTGTTTTTGCTGAATTTTGTTAAAATACCTCTGGTGTGAGTACCGACTCCAGAGGGTTAACTCATTTTATTTGAAATGATTTACAAAAAATAATTATTTCACATAGTTACTGTATAAAACACTACAATTTAGGTTTGCAGATTAAGACAGAAAATCCTAAGCAATACAGTGGAGTTTTAAGGGGTTAAATGTAAACCTACAAATCACACTTAATTCTTTCTTTCTTTCTTTCTTTCTTTCTTGGTTATCAGGCTGTGATGCTAACATTGCTAACAAACACTAGAACTCAGTAGTCACCTAAATTATCTCAGTTGTACAAATACAGAATTCAAAACTGTACTGAAACATCTTAATGAAGATTTAACAGAGTAATGGATGTATTTTAGGACACAGTATGACTTATAAAAAGAAGAAGAAAAAAATATTACAGGCTAACACAGCACTTGGTGGTGTAGCTAATGCTACAGGCTAAACAGCAGCAGTGATAGTAAAAGCACTTCCTGTTTTGATGGTGTATTTTGCTAAAAACAAAGTTATGTTTTACAGCTCACACTTAAATGAGTGTGATGTTATAACTTACTGAAAGTTCAGCTAAGTGAACTATTTAACGAGCTAGCGTAATTAGCTATTAGCTTGTGTTCTATGTTATATGAAATATTACTGTCCATTATTGCTTGTAAGGAAAAATTTGTGGTTATGTTTCCAGTTCTGCCAGTTCTGGGGGGCAGTAGTCTATGTGGGGGTTAAAAAGAGGCCCTCTTGGCGTTTGGGGCCCCGGAAACAAGTGTTAATGGGCATTGAGAGACATTCTTGAGGAACAAAAGCATCTCTCTCTCTCTCTCTCTCTCTCTCGGCGCCTGCCAAGTGACTTCATACAGACAAGAGGAATACTTCAGCTCTAATTAAAGAAAAGCTTCAATTGAAATATTTACTCTCACCACTTAACTCTTGCAAGTCAAGTTAAAGGGCCCATATCCTACTTTAAATTTGCTCTTTATTTTTACCCCTTTTGTCCAACTTAAGACATTTGTGTATTTTTGAGATCAAAGTGGTGACTTACCAACATTTTATGAAAATTAAATAGGTAGCTGTGTCTTTAAGACGGAAAATGTAAACAATCTGTTCTGATTCGCTGCCTTATATTATGACTCATACAACAAAGCAGACCAGACTGAAGCGCTTCAGCGTGAAAGGGGCGGGGCTGAAATAGGCTGCATATATTGACATCTGTGACATCACAAAAACTCCAAATTCAAAATGAGGTGTTTTTGTAGTTTATGAGCAGATGAGTGGGGATGGTAAAGTTTGAAACTTTTACAATGTTTATGTACTAAAGCAAACTCTTGCGCAACTATTTTAAACTCTTACATAATTATGCAAATGAACATGCAAATGTGCATTTAAAACTGGAATAAAAATAAAATTGTCTCAGGTTACCGACTTAATCATAGTCCCTTGAACCTTCACACACCAAATAGGATCAATATTTGCTTTCTGTTCTGCTATACTAGTTAAAGGTAGTTGTGTAATTGCTAATTAATTACAGTTACATAATGAACTAGAAAAGTGCATTTCCTGAAGGAAACGCGGGATATTGCGCATTGCTAACATGACCCACAAGCTAAG
Source organism: Crenuchus spilurus (assembly GCA_036984385.1). Lineage (NCBI taxonomy): Eukaryota > Metazoa > Chordata > Actinopteri > Characiformes > Crenuchidae > Crenuchus > Crenuchus spilurus. The sequence continues at coordinate 6,105 of BRDA01019432.1, read as the reverse complement.
GTATCCCAGTTGGTTTGTAAGGTGATGCTTTGGTATTTGTGGTGGTTGCTATGGCCCCCGAGGCCATTGCTATGGCCCCCGAGGCGGTTGCTATGGCGCCCCGAGGCGGTTGCTATGGCGCCCCCGAGGCGGTTGCTATGGCGCCCCCGAGGCGGTTGCTATGGCGCCCCCGAGGCGGTTGCTATGGCGCCCCCGAGGCCGTTGCTATGGCGCCCCCGAGGCCGTTGCTATGGCCCCCGAGGCCGTTGCTATGGCCCCCGAGGCCGTTGCTATGGCCCCCGAAGCGGTTGTTATGGCACCCGAGGCGGTTGCTAAGGGTCTCGAGAAGGTTGCTATGGCGCCCCGAGGCCGTTGCTATGGCGCCCCGAAGCCGTTTATATGGCCCCTGAGGCCGTTGCTATGGCCCCCGAGGCCGTTGCTATGGCCCCCGAGGCGGTTGCTATGGCACCCGAAGCGGTTGCTATGGCACCCGAAGCGGTTGCTAAGGGTCTCGAGAAGGTTGCTATGGCGCCCCGAGGCGGTTGCTATGGTGCCCTGAGGCGGTTGCTATGACGCCCCGAGGCGGTTGCTATGGGTCCCAAGGCGGTTGCCATGTCTCTATGTGAAAATGAATGGGAAGAACGAGGGATGAAAAGATGACAAAAAGAGAAGTGCGGGTCAGTATGGCCCTGCACTACAGCTCTGTTATCTGTCCTGATGGAGTACATGAATGTTGGTGGCTGTTGGGACACAGAAACTCTGTGGCTTGCGTGTATGTGAAAATGAATGGAAGTCAGTGGGAGGAACGAGGGAAGAAAAGGTGACAAAAAAAGGAGTGCGGGTCAGTATGGCTCTGGACTAGAGCTCTGTTACCTGCCATGATGTAGTATATCAATTTTGGTTGTTGTCGCGCAAATGGAAGCCTGGAATTTGGTATGGCCAAAAATGAATGGAGGTCAATGGGACGAAAAAGGGATGGCAATAAAACGACAAGTAAACGAGTGCGGGTCAAAACAACAGTGAATTTGTGCTCAGGGGCCTGCCCTGATATAGTGTATCCGAAACGGTGCGAATTGGTCAAGCAGAAGTACAGTAGATGAGCATGCATTTTTGCTCCCCATTCTTTCTCTATGAGAAAAAAAAATCCCAGATTAAGGAAGTTTTTAGGAAAACCGCAAATCCGATCAAAATTCTGTATACAAGCCTGGATCACACAATCGGACCGAACAATCTGGAGTTGGAACGGTGTCGATATCTCAAAAACCGCAGGACAAGAAGCGCGTCAAAAATCCGGCGGAAGAAGAAGATTATATGAAAAATCGAATAACAGTATATATGCACAATATAATTATATAAACATGGCCATAAAAATAGCTATAAAATGCAAAAAAAAGTGGTTTTAAAAATGTAAAATTAAATTTCAGCCCCCAAAAAGTGACTTCACGTAATAAGAAGTGATTTAACGGGTTTAAAAATCTGCACTGTCCACACAGTGACTTGTTTTATACTGTATCAGTGACTTCTAAGGCTTATAGGGAGGCTGTAAGTCTACAGTCATAAAGCATTAAGATTATAATAAATAGTTCAGTTAAATCCTCGGAAAGCTGTGCTCTGCGATCCCACATAAATTAAGTATTTTATTCGGGAGGTTCTAAATTACTGGAAATATGCTGACAGCTCTCATTGTTTCCATTTCATTCACAGCCCAACTGGAGGACGAGGCCCGAGGAACCGAAACAAAAGAGTGAGACTGAATGGCTTTTATGTAGAGCAGTGTAATGTATCTGAAACAATGGGATGATGACAACAGGGTTAATATTGCATCAGCGTTACCTCTCACTTTAAAATGAGTCATGTACCACACTGATGCTTTATGTTATTAGACAGACTGGCTGACTGGACAGACAGACAGGTAAATGACTTTAAGTCTGGTGCCACTGGGAGAGGCTACAGGTTAATGAGTGTATGTGAAAGAGTTAAGGCTAAAGTTCATACTGTTCTTTTGGTTCTTCAGTGGTTCCTCCTCACTGTAGAACACAGAGGTCCTTAAGGCTCTAAAAGGTTCACTACATTCACTTTTATAGTAGAAATACTAAAAAAAGGGCTAATACACAGTCATATTAGAATATTATGACCACCCCTGGTGTTGAATGAACTCAGCCTGGGATGTCATGTGACAGGGTTTAAGTGAGCAATAATAGGGTACCAGGTTAGGCCTGGTGGTGGTAGTATCTCACAAATCAATAACTTTGTGGATGTTCTAGAGCCTCATGGATTTCTCATACATTGAGTGCCTCCCAGTGATGCCCCAAGGGCCATTGATGCCAGCTGTCATTGAAGTCTGATAGCACAGAGATAATTGCTAAAGCTAAAGCAGAGTTGTGCTACAGCATGTATCCACCACAGACGCATCATTCCAGTTCTCCAACACATGATGTCACATGGTGAGTGCTCCATCTGACTTGTGATACGTGAAGGAGAGGAGTCTGCTCCTAACATCCTCTGCGGAAATGAGGCTCAACACGAGTCACTTTTAATTCAAAAGCCAATGATGCACTGCGAGTGATTCAGAGCCAAGTGATGCAACTTCCTCTCGGTAGTGAAAGTGGACGTGTGGCCTCCGGGGTGTTGTCGTGTGCGTGTGAGACGATGTGTAAACACAGAGGGAGGATTCATCGGGGCAATCCCGGCAGAATGGAGCGTGTGTCTTAGCGTGTCTCAGTCTACGTTACTCTACGCTCGTGGGCCAGGAGCAGATTTATCTGAGTGAGTCATCGTCTGAGTGTGGAGGATTACAGCCTCAGCCACTTACTGAACGGCCCAATAAACCACTCTCACTCTCTGACCGTCTACATTAGCGAGCGTTAGTCTGACCTCCATCACTAAACTCTCACTAAACTCTCTAACCCCAAACCCTGGCACTGGGTCAGTCTAGAACACATCAGTGTATACATACAGTACTGTGTCCAAGTCTTCCTTACCTCCTTAGCCAATCGATTTGTTTCATTAGCAACTTGCTTGAGTTTTGCATAGTAACATACTGTTTAGCCAAACCGAACCAAATAATACTGGACTGCCATGGTTTTGAAAGGGTCATGAATCCTTATCGTACATGGTCTTACAAGTATACATGGTATCAGTGGCAGACTGTGCATTTCACACCTAGGCCTTCAGTAACGCTCCGTCTGAATCAATCTACCCCTCAGAAACTAATTTATGGTTATGAAAAACATTTAATATGCAGAAATACAGTATAAAGAGCCATTGCATTGCAGACAGATATCTCCTGTAGCCTTAATAAATGCCTCTACTGAATAAACAAACTAGGGGTGAAGAAGTCTCCTACTGCAGCTACAGCCACAGCACACATAAAAACATCAATAATATCATAAACTTGCAAAGTCATTTAGGAAAAAATCTACATTTTATGTGTTGCTTCAGTTCCATCAAAAAATCCTTTCCCATCCACCTCGAATCTAATGCTAACTAGATTGACTATCCAATCAATGAGTCTGAATACGGTGGCATTGCCAGATGCCTGCTAGAGGGCCCTGGTGACACCAACTCAAAATCTGATTGGTTGAAGCAACAGTTTCATCGACATTTATTTTGTTTTGAGAGCCTGCAAAATGAATTGTGAGGGCCTCGGGCAGACATCTTTGACTTTGACCCTGCCTGGCAACAAATGATGGCTGAAATGTGATTGGTTAAATACTTTAATATGAAAATACATGTCCGGAAACAGCACAACCATCGGAAAAGCTATAAAAGGAAGCGGACAGACCATTTGGAATTATTTAAAAACTATTCATGGACAAAATATAATTAATATCAGTTTGTGATTCAGATATTTCTTAGGCCAGTAGAGAAGGCCTTGCAGGCCCTGACGGCCCACCACTGCAATGTTTTATAACTTTGCCACATGACACTTTGCTGCATGTATAAATAAGTGAGCACACCAGCCAGTTGTAGCAGAGTGTAAAACCACCATCTTGGGTAAAGGATGTGTTTTGACTGATTTATCATTGTTTGCAGTTGAGCCAGAAAAACGTCTTTCTCTCAGATTTGGCCTTTCTTCAACCACACACACACAGACTTGAGGGCAAATCACCCTAGTCCATGGCCTACAGTGACTTGATTTTAAAGTAGAGTCATTATCTATGGGTGAAGATCCCCCACAGGAAGCCTATTAGCCTCAATGTAGCATCATGTTTCAGTGAAACAGCTCATTCAACCCAGGAAAATAGTGCATTAGTTCTGCTTTGGTGTTGAAAATTCATTGCTGCCTCCCCTGTAAAATATTTCAGCTGTCATGGTAATGTAGATGCAAAATGTTAAATAAAGTCAACATGAGGGCCCCGAGTGGCTCAGCAGGCTAAGACGCTGACACTATGACCGCGAGTTTGAATCCCGGTCATGCTGTTTGCCATCAACAGCCGGAGCCCAAAAGAGCAAAATTGGCAGTGCTCTCTCTGGGCAGGTAGATGGTGCTCTCTCTCTCTATCACTCTCACATTACGATGTCCGCTGGCTCAGGCGTCTACTGATTGGTCCATTCAGAGCTAGGAATCCTGCGCTTTCCTCCGAGCGCATTGGCTCCCCAGTGATGGTGTATCAGCGGTAGTTAGAAAAGAGGCGGTGGCTGCATCACACTCAGCGGAGGAGGCTTATGCTTGTCTTCACCCTCCTAGAGTCAGGGACAGTGCAAAGTGATGGGGAGAGAACGGAGGGGATGGGCTATTTGGCTATACTACATTGGGAAAGGGATAAAAATTGCCAAAAACCAAAAGATGATCTTTTTCATTGGCTTTCACAGCCCGTGACAATTTTTATGGCCATCAGTTTAATAGTTTAATATATATACATGCATGCCAGGGGTCCACAGCATTGATTATAATGAAGTTAGGGTATAAGCATCATAGCTGCATGTAAACATGTAGCAAATCATTGCAGATCAATTTGAGTAATATGAGAATTAGGCAATTCTGCATTCAAGCTCTCCTCCTTTTCCAGGCAGCTTTCATCAAGAAAAAAAGAGAAGTAAAAGCCTGTCATTTTCCCAAAGGCAATTCAATTACAGCCGTGCTGTGATGGGTGGGAATTTATGAGCTGTTTCCAGTCTTCGGTGTCATCAGTGCTGGAAATCTGTGAGCATAACCACATACCACAGCTATTCCCATTGAAATAAACATCATTTACCTGCAGAATTTCCCTGTGTGGTACACTGTAAAAAAGTAAATATACAGTAAAATACTGCCAGCATGTTTATTTTACAGTGCATCTACTGTTATTTAACAGCCCTTTACTGTATATTGAATTACAGTATGTGACAGTAAATAAGTGTTTATGGTAATTGTACAGCACATGCAAGCATGTTACTGTTATTTTACAGCACATCTAATGTAATTTAACAGTATATTAATGTATATTTGATTGCCCTGCTGACCTTTCTGCGCTAAACTACACTTAAAGTTGAAGACGTCTTTGAGAAAATACAGTTACTGTAGTGTAAAATGCTTTACTGATGTCCTGTGTAACCCTGTGAATGAAGCCTTGGCCAAAAGCAGTATCTTTGTTCTAATTTGACTGTTTTTTACAGTAATGTTTACAGTGTGGATTGTATGACCATTAGCATTAGTTAGCTTGGACCTTGAAATACACAAAGACAAAAATGGATCCTTTATAGCAAGAAATAGTTGTCTAATTGGGGCATTTTGCATCCTTGCATGGTCCGCTATTTCTTTCACAATTACCAAGAAGTGTTTTCAAAGATGTCAAAAGTATTGACGTTCATTACTCAGGTAGAAGTATAGATACTAGGGTTTAAAAAGACTTTTATAGAAGTTGAAGTATCAACTTAAGCTTTTTACTCAAGTAAAAGTTAAAAGTTCTGGTTTCAAAACTACTTAAAGTATAAAAGTAAAAGGCATGTAAGGAAAACAAATGCCAAAACTTAGGCTGTGCCACAGGGGCATATAGTGCACTACCCCACCCCCCACCCCCAAAATAAATGTTTCTAAAAGCCATAATTACATTACATTGCATTTAGCGGACGCTTTTACAAATGCGAAAAATACTAGAGTTGTACTAGTATTTACTAGTACTAGTATACTAGAATTAACATTTG
>BRDA01019425.1:28475-38774 GCA_036984385.1 Crenuchus spilurus | reverse complement strand
CGTCCAGGGCTGTCGGCCAGGGAACACACCCCCCTCCCGAGGCCCCCCCCAAGAAAAGTCGGGGAGGAGGGAGGGCAAAGGAAGCCGAGGGGGGGTTGGCGGGCCCAACAGCAGGTCCGGTGACTCCCAAACCCCCTGCAGGGGCACAGTACATATGTCTCTGGAGTGGGGGAGCCACCGGTGTTGCTGGGAGTGACCAGGGGACTCTGGCAGCTCTGTTGCCAGCCAGGTTCTGGACTGAAGGTCCATGGTTCGGGCGTCTCTGGGGCTTGAGCCTCTGTGGCGTGGGTGTGGCCACTAGAGGTCTAGACCTGACGGGCTGTGGACCGGACGGGACTGGCTGTGGACCGGACGGGACCGGCTGTGGACCGGACGGGACAGGCTGTGGACCGGACGGGACCGGCTGTGGACTGGGCTGGACAGGCTGTGGACCGGACGGGACCGGCTGTGGACCGGACGGGACCGGCTGTGGACAGGACGGGACAGGCTGAAGCGTGGACACGTTCGCCGGCGCTGGCCGAGGCGGGGAAGCATCCTCCAGCGTGAGCTGAGGCGAGGGAGCACTCGCCGGCGCTGGCCGAGGCGGGGAAGCGTCCTCTGGCGTGAGCTGAGGCGAGGGAGCGCTCTCCGGTGTGAGCGGAAGCGCGGAGGCGCCCTCCGGCGTGAGCAAAGGCGCGGAGGCGCTCGCCGGCGCTAGTCGAGGCGGGGAAGCGTCCTCCGGCGTGAGCTGAGGCGAGGGAGCGCTCTCCGGCGTGAGTGGAGGCGCGGAGGCGCTCGCCGGCGCTAGTCGAGGCGGGGAAGCGCCCTCCGGCGTGAGCGGAAGCGCGGAGGCGCCCTCCGGCGTGAGCAGAGGCGCGAAGGCGCCCTCCGGCGTGAGCGGAGGCGCGGAGGCGCCCTCCGGCGTGAGTGGAGGCGCGGAGGCGCTCGCCGGCGCTAGTCGAGGCAGGGAAGCGCCCTCCGGTGTGAGCGGAAGCGCGAAGGCGCCCTCCGGCGTGAGTGGAGGCGCGGAGGCGCTCGCTGGCGCTAGTCGAGGCGGGGAAGCGCCCTCCGGCGTGAGCGGAGGCGCGGAGGCGCTCACCAGCGCTAGTCGAGGCGGGGAAGTGCCGTCCGGTGTGAGCTGAGGCGCGGTTCGAGGCGGGGAGGTGCCCTCCAGCGCAGACAGAGGAGGGGTTGCACGCTTCGGCGCTGGCAGAGGAGGGGCTGTGTGCTCTGGCACGAGCTGAGCAGCGCTGATGAGGTTCAGCTCCGCCTCACGCTGCTTCATGGGCTTGCGGTGGCGCCGCTTTCCCTTTTTCCCCTCCTTGCCGTCGTGGTCCTCTTTCTCTCGTTCCTCCGCTGCGTCTATCGAGAGGCCGCCGACACATATTGCGGTCACCTCTGTGACCGGGGCTCGGTCGCCTGCCGTGACCTCGCCCGTGTCGGCTTGACCGGCCCCATCGCCCCTCCCCAAAAATTTTCCCCACCGTTCTGGGCTCTGTAAAAACTCTTTCAAATGGGCACTGTGGAGGAGATCGCTGATGCCACAAAGGGAGTCTGGTGGTGTTTCGGAGAGGATCTTGGTGATGGCATCAAGGATTCCCCGGACCCACCATCTGCCGTGGTCCAGCTTGGCCTCGAGAGTCCATATGTGGAGCTGCATTTCCGCTGTGTTCTGGGGATCGCTCATTGTGTGAGGCGGCAGGCTGTTGAGGCGAACACGAGGCGGAGATGAATTGCAAACAAAGGGTATTTATTAATGACACAGACAGGGCAAAACAAAAGGCAGCACGAGGGCTGAACTAACGAGGATCTGGGAAGGACACAGGGTTAGGCTAAGTAAAAAAAGACAGGGTTCAAGACACGCGGTAGCGTTGTAGACAGGGTCGTAGATAAGGGAAAAGGTAAGTGCAAACAAAATGAGCGATCAGGAACAAAGAACTGGACAGAACATATAAAGGCACAGACTGGGAACACAGAACAAGCGACAGCTGGACATAATGAGACAAGATGACACAGGAAATCCACATAAGGGCATGTAGTACATGATCAGAACACAAGAGGGAGACAAAACACAAGGGCAGAGGCTCAGATCCTGACACTTCTGAATGATTCTGAATGATATTTCTGAATGCAAACTAGTCTATTGAGGAGTGTGGTGTGGAGGAGACAGGAGGAGAAAGTTCAGGAGATATACCCGGCATAAGTTGTGAAGTAAAATGGTTATGGATGTTCTGAATTTTTTCATTGAAAAATGACATGAGGGAGTTACAGAAGGCAGTTGAGCAGAGGTGAGATGGCAAAGAGTTAGGTGATATTCTTATATAATGAGAATAGTGACTTGTTGTTACCTTCATTAGAACAGATTAAACCAGTGTAGTAGTTGGATTTAGATTGAGTGATGCAGTCCTTATATTGTAGCATATGGTTTTTGTAAATGAATAGTTTCTTTAATCTTTAGTAATCTTTATGAATAGTTAGGCCAGTTTTCTTACAGAGCCGCTCAAGTTGCCGTCCTTTGGCTTTCATGAGCTGAAGTTCGGCCGTGAACCAGGGGGCAGAATGAGAAAAAGAAACAGACCTGGTTTTTAGCGGAGCAAGGGAGTTGAGTATGTGGTGGAGTCCAGTATTATAATGTGAGACAAGCTCTTCAAGGGTGGCTGAGTTGTGAGTGTTTGTAAGGAGGTGAATAAATGAGGAGAGAGAATTTAAATTGATGTCCTTAATGTTGCGGAAGGAAATGAGACGGGAGGGCTTAGTGATGGAGAGAGGGAGACTGACAGAGAATGAGAGGAGGAGATGATCAATTATAGGGAGATAATCCATTGTAAGGTCAGAAGGTGAGACACCAGAGCAGCAAATCAAGTCCAAAATGTGACATGGAGGAGTCCGAATGGAGGAGTAGTGCAGTCGACAGAGGTGCAGACAGGTGAAAGCGCAACCAGAGGAGTTCAGCAGCGGAGTACTGGAGCAAACCCGTCATGGGTTGGTGAACGAATGCCAGGAGAAACCACAGAAGCACGGACCAGATGTGGATCCTGCCGGTTAACATTGTGGGCGAAGACTCAGGCAGCTTGATCAGGTGAGCAGAGGAAGAGGCAGGTAAGGCTCAGTAGCCGAGGCAAAACAGGTAGGTGAAAGCTAGTCCATATATCTACACAGTTTAGGCTACTTTCCAGCATATATGTAAAGTCTGCCAAATGAAATCGAATGCATCATTCTTTGGTCCTAGGTCGCAAGAAAAAAAAGTTTAAATTCCCAGCATTGGCAGCAAGTCGCACCAGCATACACTCTCAACATCCGGAAAGGAATTGTATTTAGTTGATAATCATAGTAATATAATAACACAGGCTTACACTTTACTGCTGATTTTTACTCCCAGATATAATTTATTTCAAGCTGCGCAGCACTAAAGGTACCTGATGTAGGTCCACTACAGGCCTGAGAACAGAACCTGAGAGCTCAGTTCTGTTTGTTTGGGACACAATAAACAAACAAAAAGAGAAGAGAAGTTCAACTCTCATATGACTCCTCCCTAATGGGTGGAGCTTAGAGAATAGGAGAGTTATGAAGCTCAGAGTGTGAGGAGCAGATAGAAGATGCTTAAGAGTTTTAACACAGAACTGTTTCTACAAGCTGAACTTAGATTGGAGACGTGTGTGTGTGTGTGTGTGTGTGTGTAGGTGTGTGTGTGTGTGTGTGTGTGTGTGTGTGTGATAAGTCAAGGCATGTCTGACATTATGAATGATTGTCCTCAGATTGTGGACACGGAAGTTTCTGGTAAAATTACATAATAAAAATTTAATAATGTCACTTAAGTGTCAACTACGTTCTCCTTCACAGCATGTACACACAAAACTCAAACCCTCAGTACTGAGAAGACTTTCATCACAGAGCTGTAACTACTCCAGCTGGTTTAGATAACATCTATCAGGCCAGCATGAAGAAGAACACCAGCATGTTAGGCTTTAATGTTCTGGCATTAATATACTCATGTAATGTTGAATACTTTAGTTCTCTTAGTTTAGGATGACCTATCTTTAGTATTAATCAAATCAGTGACTTCTGATTGATATAGTCAGTGTTATTTAAGCGTGACTTCTTTTCCTTACAAAGTGTAACCAAGTACCAGCACATCTCTACAAAACTATAATCTGTGTTAAGTTGCAGTTTCTGATTGTGTTTGACCATATGTCTCTCTATAACACCAGTTACACTCTCACACACAAATTTAATACATTCTGTACTTCTGCTTGTCTGTTAAATGATTGCACAATAACTCAGGAATCTGAGGATTCAGGTTGTCTTGGCAGCCATGAATAGAGCTGTGTGTGAGCTGCTCCTCACATTACACTCCAAGTGTAATCAGTTCAGGGTTTCGGGTTGTGCAACGCATGTTCCTAAAAAAGGTGGTTTTGCTGCACAGAATGTTCAGAAGTACAGCAGTGATTGATGAACCTATAAGGACCTATAAGGTTTTAGGAGGCTGGGAGGTTCAGGGGCTGAAAGGCTTGAAAGATGGACTATTGAACTGTAAACTTCAGTACTGTCAGGAGTCTTAAAGTTTCGTCACAGTAAATCACTACACACCTATGTATAAAACCTCAGGTTCTCATGTTGCTGCTTTCTGAAGCCGACAACTCTGTTGTTATGTCTAGTAGCAGTGGACTCTGAGAGATGTCTTTGGTATTTTCATCTCTCACAGTGAAACTGTTCTATGTCCATTAGCTTTTGTGAGTCCTCTTAAGCTTGTGTGGGAATTTCCTGATTTTTGCTTGATTACAGGTTTCCCCAGTGCTGTGGACAATATTGCTCTATCAATTGGACCGCCATCCAATCTTTCCTGCATGAAGGGACCACCATCCAATCATTCCTGCATGAAGGGACCGCCGTCCAATCTTTCTTGCATGAACAGACCTCTGTCCAATCATTCCTGCATGAGGGGACCACCATCAAATCATTCCTGCAGAGGGGACTGGCATCGAATCATTCCTGCATGAGGGGACCGGCATCCAATCATTCCTCCAATCATTCCTGCATGAATGGACTGCCATCCAATCATTCCTGCATGAAGGGACCGCCATCCAATCTTTCCTGCATGAAGGGACCGCAATCCAATCATTCGTGCATGAGGGAATCGCCGTCCAATCTTTCCTGCATGAGGGGACGTCTGTCCAATCTTTCCTGATTGAGAAGACGACTGTCCAGTCATTCCTGCATGAGGGGACCGGCATCCAATTTTTCCTGCATGAGGGGACCTCTATCCAATCATTCCTGCATGAGCAGACCAGCGTACAATCTTTCCTGCATGAGGGGACCTCCATCCAATCATTCTTGCATGAGTAGACCGCCGTCCAATCTTTCCTGCATAAGCAGATCAGCATCCAATCTTTCCTGCATGAGCAGACCACTGTCCAATCATTCCTGCATGAGGGAACCGGCGTCCAATCATTCCTGCACTTGGGGACCACTGTCCAATCTTTCCTGCATGAGCAGACCGGTGTCCAATCATTACTGCATGTGGGGATCGCCATCCAATTTTTCCTGCATGAGGGGACTGCCATCCAATCATTCTTGAATGAGCAGACCAGCGTCCCATTTTTCCTGCATGAAGGCACCGCCATCCAATCATTGCTGCATGAGGGGACCGCCATCCAATCTTTCTTGCATGAGCAGACCTCTGTCCAATCATTCCTGCATGAGGGGACCGGCGTCCAATCATTCCTGCACGTGGGGACCACTGTCCAATCTTTCCTGCATGAGCAGACCGGTGTCCAATCATTACTGCATGTGGGGATTGCCATCCAATTTTTCCTGCATGAGGGGACTGCCATCCAATCATTCTTGCATGAGCAGACCAGCGTCCAATTTTTCCTGCATGAAGGCACCGCCATCCAATCATTGCTGCATGAGGGGACCGCCATCCAATCTTTCTTACATGAGCAGACCTCTGTCCAATCATTCCTGCATGAGGGGACCGGCATCCAAACATTCCTGCATGAGCAGACCAGCATCCAATCTTTCCTGTGTGGGCCGACCAGCATCCAATCTTTCCTGCATGAAGAGACCGCCATCCAATCATTCTTGCATGAAGGGACCGTCGTCCAACCTTTCCTGCATGAAGGAACCGCCATCCAATCATTCCTGCATGAGGGGACCGCCGTCCAATTTTTCCTGCATGAGGGGACTTCCGTCCAAAATCTTACCTGCATGAGCTGACCACCATCCAATCATTCCTGCATGAGGGGACCGACATCCAATCTTTCCTGAATGAGCAGACCAGCATCCAATCTTTCCTGAATGAAGGGACTGCCATCCAATCATTCCTGCATGAAGAGACTGCCATCCAATCTTTCCTGCATGAAGGGTCTGCCATCCAATCATTCCTGCATGAGGGGACCACCGTCCAATCTTTCCTGCATGAGGGGACTTCTGTCCAATCTTTCCTGATTGAGCAGACCACCGTCCAATCCTTCCTGTATGAGAGGACCGGCATCCAATCATTCCTGCACGAGGGAACCACTGTCCAATCTTTCCTGCATGAGGGGATCGCCATCCAATCATTCCTGCATGAGTAGACCGCCGTCCAATCTTTCTTGCATGAGCAGACTGCCATCCAATCATTCTTGCATGAGCAGACCAGCATCCAATTTTTCCTGCATGAGGGGACCTGCGTCCAATCATTGCTGCAGGAGGGGATCACTGTCCAATCTTTCCTGCATGAGTAGACCGGTGTCCAATCATAACTGCATGTGGGGATCGCTGTCCAATCTTTCCTGCATGAAGGGACCGCCATCCAATCATTCCTGCATGAGGGGATCGCCATCCAATTTTTCCTGCATGAGGGGACTTCCGTCCAATCTTTCCTGCATGAGCAGACCACTGTCCAATAATTCCTGCATGAGGGGACCGGCATCAAATCTTTCCTGCATGAGCAGACCAGCTTCCAATCTTTCCTGAATGAAGGGACTGCCATCCAGTCATTCCTGCATGAAGGGACCGCCATCCAATCTTTCCTACATGAAGGGACCACCATCCAATCATTCCTGCATGAGGGAACTGCCATCCAATTTTTCCTGCATGAGGGGACTTCTGTCCAATCTTTCCTGCATGAGCAGACCACCGTCCAATAATTCCTGCATGAGGGGACCGGCATCCAATCTTTCCTGCATGAGCAGACCAGCATCCAATCTTTCCTGAATGAAGGGACTGCCATCCAATCATTCCTGCATGAGGGGACTGACGTCCAATCATTCCTGCATGAGGGGGCCACAGTCCAATCTTTCCTGCATGAGCAGACCGGTGTCCAATCATTACTGCATGAGGGGACTGCCATCCAGTCATTCTTGCATGAGCAGACCAGCATCCAATTTTTCCTGCATGAAGGGACCACTGTCCAATCTTTGCTGCACTCCACTCCAAAATAACAACATTCCACTCCCTAAAATCAAGTAACCCTGCCACCCTTTTCTGCACCAGCTCTGCCCTGCTTAAATGTTCTGAAGCTCATGAAGCAGAACATGTGGGCATCAAAAACTGTGATGAATTTAAATTTCATCAATTGAAAGTTTAAATTCTTTCAGTTTGTTATAGAAAATCACAGAAAAACTGCAGTCTCTGCTTCTTTGTGGAACATAAAAACATGTAAAAGTGAAGTTTCTCAGAAACACAGAGCAGCTGACAGAGTCTAGATTGTTAATAATCAATAGTTAGACACAAGGATCAAAGAAATGTCACAATCAGAAGTATTGATAATTGAGTTTCAATCAGCCCAACCCTACTTTTAATCTGCATGGAATGTCATTGATCTTAATCAACTTTTTAATTAAGTTCTTAATTAACTTCTTCCTACAGTTTAACAACTGAAATAATAACACTTCACATTTTCGGTATCTGCAGAGAACAGAACTTTATATTCACTCGTTAATTTTTATTAAATGAGCTGTTCAGCTGATTACAAGCAGAGAATTGCAGAAGAATAACAACCTGAACCACATGACACACAGTATAAAATATCATTTTCTAGTCCAGGACAAACAAAAAGCAGAGAGAGTTACCTGGTGTTTCAGGTCCGTTGGCATTCTGAAAGAAGATAAAATACTTTTTAGCAATTCTTTAGTTTACAGTCAGCTGTCAGCAGACAGACTGAAGATTAAGATTAAGATTAAGATGACAACATGACATTAAATACGTGTTTATGATGAGTGTGTAAATGAGACAGAACTTACTCTTTGTATCCTGATCAGCCAGTTCATTAAAGGAGAGAAACAAAGGGTTTTTGTCCATCTCAGAACTGTAAACAGCACTGAAGTGAAGCAGATCCTCAGTGACCTCATTACTGAAGGGTCAGTAAGTGTGTGACTCGTCAGTCTTCAGAGGAGAGGACTGTAGGATCGACTGGAAAGCCACTCAGTGAAGTCGTGTGTAAGTCTCAGCAGGTACTGATGATCTCTGTGCAGGGTCAGTGTGGGCGTGTTTAGTGTTTGCGCTGTTAAGTCAGTGAGATCTTGTGTTCAGGTGATGTTGGTGAGTCAGGAGGTTTTTACTGCATTCCTAAATACAGCCCTGTTTGCAAAATAGCTGGGATGCTATGAACAAATAAATGTAAATAAAATCAGGATGCAGTGATGTGCAAACATGTAAAGGTTTTAATGTGAAAGAGAACTAAAGCCCTGTTCAGACTGGATTAGATGTACATGGTGGACCTGCCGTAATTTCTTCTTTTACAGGAGCTCCGCTGTGATTTCATGTATGTGACCGTGTCTCCTCGTCCTCTAGAAAATTTCAGGCTGAATTATCTTTTGTTTTAGCAAACTCGGAGCTCGTCTGGTCATTTTAATCTTGTCCAGAATCAGTTTCTATCGTCTTGTGTTGGAATATAAAGATGTTTGTCCTCTGCTACTCCTCATATTTAGTGCGCAGATCCACCGGGAGCCTTCATTCGGGCCTTTCACAATTCCCAGAATGCACCGCGCAACCAGCAACATCCGGTTCACCATTTTCTCTTGCCTTTCTCTTGTTTATGTCTATGCCAGCTACGCTAGTAGTGTAGCTTAGTATTGATAGCATGTAACACGATAGCTTGAAACGTGTGTACACTAAAAACCCACTGCATAAATTAAAATACAAGTTGACACAACAAGATATGATGTTTAATATCCAAAGAAATATTATCTGCATATAGTTACAAAAGCTAGTAGATGTCACGTAAGTATTTACTTACCAAATAAAGTTGTAAACAGTGTATGTAGTGTAGCTGGCACAGACTACATTCTTTCTCTGCTCTTGTGTAAGGCGGTCGCACTTTCTCCCTCTCCGCCCTATCTTACCCTGCTTGTTCTCTTGTCTTGTCTACTCAGAGCTTCTCATAGCACTGTCCTGAAGAACAAATTATGGAATTAAATGGTCTCTCAACACTATTGACACTGAGAAGTTTGGGTTCGGGGAGCCCACCTGCCCCGATGGGACGTTTGCTGCTGGATATGCGATGGAGTCGTATGCCTGGCTGCACTCTCTCTGGAGAGTGCAGAAGAGGACGTTATTCTGAACACGGACTGGGGTACTCTGCAGATTGGAATAGGAATGCCCTGGTATCGGAAATTAAAGAGGTCAGGCCATGATGGGCAGAGCTGATGGCTCTCAGACTGTATAAACTTTGGTTTGGATAACAGCTTGGAGGAAAAGTCTCAGCTCTGCAAAGGTTTGGATTCTTTTGGTTTGGTTTGATTTGGTTTGGACTAATGAATGACTTTAAAGTAACCAGTAAATTTTGGGGTTATTTGCAGAAAATGTGTGTCTGATCTCTCTTTTCGGCTCCCTACCTCGGCAGCTATTTTGACTGCCGCCATATCTCTCCAAGGACATTGTTATGGTTGCTATGAGCCTTTATCCTCCCCAGCGTTCCTGAAGATAAGGGCTGTTTTTGTCTGGGCGCCAGGACAGGGCACTCAGCTTTTCAGCCCCCCCACTGTCCCAACCTCTCCAAAACGCCTTTCACATGCTTCATCCCCATGCAAGAAGCACACGGATCTGTGGAAGCGCTGTAATGGCTGCTGTGCCGAAAGGCCCCGGATGGCCGATGCTGGAGCTGGACTTTCTCTACCTCCTTACCCACCCCCCCATCCTCCCTCCCAATGACTTGGCTATGTCTGTGTGTATTTGTGTTTATGCAAAAAAGGTGTTTATTCACTTCTCAAACTGCCCCAATTACAATGGGACAGTCTGGGATGATGTTTTTTATCTCCTATCTTTCCCAATGTTAATGCTGTTATTTTCAATCTTATGCAATTTCGTTGTACTTGTTGCAATGACAATAAACCATAC
>BRDA01019425.1:0-28465 GCA_036984385.1 Crenuchus spilurus | reverse complement strand
TCCCTACCTCGGCAGCTATTTTGACTGCCGCCATATCTCTCCAAGGACATTGTTATGGTTGCTATGAGCCTTTATCCTCCCCAGCGTTCCTGAAGATAAGGGCTGTTTTTGTCTGGGCGCCAGGACAGGGCACTCAGCTTTTCAGCCCCCCCACTGTCCCAACCTCTCCAAAACGCCTTTCACATGCTTCATCCCCATGCAAGAAGCACACGGATCTGTGGAAGCGCTGTAATGGCTGCTGTGCCGAAAGGCCCCGGATGGCCGATGCTGGAGCTGGACTTTCTCTACCTCCTTACCCACCCCCCCATCCTCCCTCCCAATGACTTGGCTATGTCTGTGTGTATTTGTGTTTATGCAAAAAAGGTGTTTATTCACTTCTCAAACTGCCCCAATTACAATGGGACAGTCTGGGATGATGTTTTTTTATCTCCTATCTTTCCCAATGCTAATGCTGTTATTTTCAATCTTATGCAATTTCGTTGTACTTGTTGCAATGACAATAAACCATACCATACCTTATACATAAACAAGAGAAAATGGTGAACCGGATGTTGCCGGTTGGATGGTTTTAAAGAGTCCCTCCATTTTCTAGCTTCATTAGAAATAAGATGAGTTGTTCTTGAACAAAATAATAGATCTGTATGTCAATGTTTACTTATTGATTAATCTGCAATCACTCTGGTTAAAGAGGAGTCTTAACTCCAGGTGTGTACTTTTATTAAATATCTCATTGTTTGTGTAACTTCAAAACTATCTGACTTTATATTTTTGGATGTGAAGCTGTATACGGAGCAGTGTTATCATTTTTTTGCTGAATGTCTTCTAGAGCAGTTATCTCTCCAGTTAAGAGGATTCTTACTGTTTACCAGAATAAATGGCATAAAGATGGATGTGAGCATGTGAGCAACAGTCCTTTCTGCCAAAGAAAAAGCTATGTTACACCAGAAATGCTGTATTTTATAATGTTGCAAACCTGTTTGGCGTAGAAGTGAGCACATCCTGAGATATTATCTGGTCAGTACACAGGACTGTATCTGTAGACTGTAAACTGTATATGTAGAAGCTGTTTGTGATAAGATCTGTCTTAAGTGCTTACCAAAATCACTGCAGCGTGTGAGAGGAGGTGTAGAGTTCCTGTGTATGCCAGACCCCTTAAAACATTCCCATCATTATGCACTGTCTTTGATTCTGTGTCTGCCCCTCCCTGTTCAGTTGGCCGTCAGTAAACATGTTACTATACTGCAGTTGTCTGCTATTTCTCATCACATGACACAGACAGTGAGGCTTTAGATCAGTACAGCCCAACCTCACCTGATCACAGCCTGAAACATCGAGCCCATCTGTCTTTTCCAGAGCAGATCCAATTCCAGAGGCACTGGTGTCGTACATTTCACATCAGTAAGGCAGAAATCTCACAAGAGTGTTTTATTTTGAAGAGCATCACAGGAGTAACAGTCACTTCAGTTAAACTGTAATAAAATAAGAAATGACAAAACTACAATGTTTTTTTTTGAGAGGTAGCAAGTTTGTCACAAAGATGAAGTGAGACTGGAATATATGAGCAGGATGTATAAAACAAGGTTTATTCATACAGCAAAACATGAATAATCCATTAAACAGGACTAAACAGTACCAGTCAAAAGACCTCTCTCACACATCACCAACACAGACTATTAAAAGAAAGTGTTCACCCTCTTAGCTTTTTACCCATTTTATTACATTACAGCCTGTTTACATGTTTTTAATCTGAATTATATGTGATGCATCTGCACAAAATAGTCTAAAGTGGTGAATATTTAGTAAACAAACAAGTAAACAAACCATAACATGTTTATATTTGACATTCTTCACAGTAGGCACCTCTGGCTTAGATGCAGCTTTCTTGGCATTTTCTCAGTCAGCTTTATGAGGTAGTCACCTGGAATGGCTTTCAGTTAACAGCTGTGAGTTCATGACTTGCATTTCTTGCCTCTTAATGTGTTTGAGACATCAGTTGTGTGTCTACTTTGAAGTCAAATCTAAAACATGTTTTGCTTTGTTTACACTTTTAAGTTTACTACATGATTCCTTATGTGTTCACTCAGAGTCTGGATGACTTCAGTGTTTATTTATAATGTATGGCAATAAAATAAAAAAACATTGAATCAAACATCATTATAAACGTAAGTAAGACAAAGATAATGTTACAGATGGGAACATAACATGAACATTATTTACAGGATTATTAATAATCAATAAAGAAAAAAGATCAGGACAATTTCTGAACGTGTAATTATCAGTAGTAGTAGTAGTAATAATAATAACAATAATAATAATAATAATAATAATAATAATAATAATAATAATAGTGTATTTGTCTCATCAGTTGTGACAGGCTGTAAGTCCTAACATCGGCTTCTCAGAGGAGACGGTCAGGTTTCTAAGGATGGATGCCAATGCAGGCCTTCCAAATAAAAGTGATTTTAATAAAGAGAAAAGTCACAAGCACAAAAGAGTGTTCACAAGAGCAGCCAAAAGACACTGAAGACAATCAGACTATTCGACAATTAGAACAGTGACTAGGCAGGTACACAGGTGAGATATTAGGGATGAGCCGGATACTCGTTTCAGATGAGTATCGGATATAGATACGGATAAAGCATTGTTTAGGAGTAACGAGCAAGATATGAGTAAAACTCATCAATATTCATGCTCGTGCTGAAGGAAACCACTCACTGGGTAATTGACTGCCTTCACAATCTGAGATTGGCCCGTCACACAGAGCGCCCGCCCCTCCCTACACAGACAGTCTCTGCAGCCAGAGATGTGCTGCACTCTCACTCCGTCTCACACAGTCACTCAGTCAATATCACCTTAATCAACTTTGTGGGAAAAAATGTCAAGAACATTAGGTAGTACAAATAAATAAATAATTGAAAGAGAAAAAATCAGTTTGATCATTAAAATTAACATAAAAATGTGTAAATAAAAAAGGAAGTTGTGTTGAGTATTACATGTTCATGCATACTTAGTAGTTCATAATTTCCTACTGCATGAGTTGTATTCATTCATGCGCTTAAAAATATTCATGTTCTGAGATAAAAAACATACAATTTGTTTTGTACGTAGTTCTCTTAGTTTTGTGATCAAAAATATTAATTTGAATCTCAATTTTGAGACTGTTCTGTAAATAGTTTTCAAATAAACATACATATAGCAACTTCTGATCAACCCATTTCAATTTAAGACTTAAAATAATGTACCAATTTAAGCCCCACCCACTTCCAGTTAAACCACGCCTAATTCTGGTTTAGGCCACGCCCACTCCGAGTACAGCTACAGATATAGATAATTTAGATGGTTGAATAGATACAGATACAGATAGTGGCGTACCTGTTCATCCCTAGGAGATATATATACACAAGGGTAAAACAAACACAGGTGGACATAATCGAGGGCGGGGCTAGACACAGATGTTCTTAAAGGGACATGACAAGACAGAACATGAGAACGTGACAGAGACAGTGCTCACTTACTCAGAAAACATTTCTAATGTTCGTCTCTGGTCCTATTGGACAGAGTCAGTAACTCCATGTGATCTACATATTAAATCATTTTTCTTTAAATCAGCTCAGAACACTTCTCATACTGCAAGACAAGTCACCAACATCTCTGACATCCGTTTATCTGATGGCTGTTTACACTCTTTATTAGAGGTGTTGAAATTAATCATATAATCGATGCATCAAGATGCGGGCGTGGGCAATTCAGCATCGATGCAGTTACAGACCATAATCCATTATAACATGATGTCATTCATTGCATACATAATAGCAAAATTGGCAGCGAGAGGTCGCGAGGTTGAGATTAAAAACACAAAATGTCATGTACTGTCCTTGATGTCATATTTTCTTGTACTGTGCCTTTAAGTCTTTGTGTTGTCTAGTCCCGCCTTGACTGTTATCATCTGTGATTAATTAGACATTGTGTATTTATTCCCCTCTGTGTGTGTCTCGAGTTACTGGTCTTTTTGTTTAGGTGGTTATCGTATGTCAGTTCTTGTGTCGTATGTCGTATGCTTATGCACTTATTAAAAACTCTACACTGGACTTCCTGTATTTGCGTCCCTTTCTGTGACCCAGCCAGGATCCTGACATAAAGACCAGCCAATACCATTGACGCAGCAGGTATGCACCTAATGATCCTGCAACAGGTCGAGCTGATCCAACAGCTCAAGGATCAGTTCGACAAGGACCAGGAGTGGATCAAAGAAACTAGAGAACTTCTTCTGGAGATTGCTCACATACTGCCCATCAACCACCTATGCGCAGTTAAGCTGCTTCTTTGCTCTGGTCAGAGGAACTTAAAGCAGGACTCAAACCCCCAGAAATTTTTTTTTGGGGGGCGATATAGAGCCTGCGGCTCCTTCTGGGGAGAGGGAGAGAGGCCATTCCCAGATCAAATATGGGCAGGGAAAGACAGACAGAGAAGAGCTGCAGTGTGGCGCTCGGGTCACAATGGAAGCGCTCATGATCGCCAGTGAGGAGGATTGTGTTGACGAGTGCTCCTCTGACCTTCAGGAAGAGGACCTGCTCTGGGACCCATACGTCCACCGGCTCCCTTAGAGCAGAGAACACGCTTGAGGACGTGAAGGAGATTGAGGAGGAGGACAGGACACTACGAAGGCGGAAAAAAAAGGCTGAGAGAAAGAAGCGGAGAAACTGCAATCACACTTCGACTCTGGAGAAGATCGAAGGTGGGTCAAGGGAGTTCGTCTCCACCTCTCCTCCAGCAGAGAATATGGAGGATGTCTGCCCTAATGCCGAACACTGCCTGCCAATGGTGTCTCTCCCTCAATCCAGCACCAAAGTGCCATCCTTGCTTCAGTTCTACGAAGCACCGAACTCATCTATGCAGAGTGACGATGAGGTTCCGCCTTCACCTATCCTGAACGACGACCAGGTTCCGCTCTCACCCATGCAAAATGACGAAGAGGTTCCGCCCTCACCTATCCCGAGTGATGACGAGGTTCTGCCCTCACCTATCCCGAGTGATGACAAGGTTCTGCCCTCACCTATCCCGAGCGACGACGAGGCTCCGCCTTCACATATGCAGAGCGGTGGTGAGACACTGCCTTCCCCGGCTCTACACAGCAACAACGCGATGCCTTCCCCAATCCTGTGAGGCGAGTAGTGATGGGTCCGGCAACACCGATACGTCGGCGCATGCGTTGAGCTCACAGAGCAAACCCTGTGTTGGTGCACGTATCGCTGTCAGCAAGTCACAGGACCGTTACAGGAACTGTTTCAAAATGACACTGACGCACCAAACTGTGTTTATAAGGAAGCGCATCTGTCAATGGGATGCATCTGCCAAAAGAATCCCGGATCTTTTGCGGTACAACGTGTGTGTTATTCATCCAAAATTATGGAGCAGCCTCAAGGCAAAAGAGAGGTTTCCACCGTGTGGGACCATTTTGATCTTACATCGGAAAATAAGGTATTTGTTTCAATTTTGTTGTTGTTTCATCCGATTCCTTTCAGAGTTTCTACCTGATCTATCGGAATCCAAATTCATCTCAAATTGACTCTTAGTTTACTATTCATATTATGTTCTGCAGTTTAAATGTCGCATTTGTTCTTTCTTATTTCACCAAATCCACCTCCTCAGTGCTGAGGCATTACAGGCCCAGGCATGAGAATGAAGTCCCAGATACACCCAAGATAAACTCAGGTATACAGCCATTCTACAAATTACTCAGAGTTGCTTTTTAAAAATGAATTCCTATAAATTTATTCTTTACTTCATTTTTAATCATCAAGCTTCCAGGAAGCAGATACTGGATGAGGCTCTGCTGAATTTCATCCTGAACGATTGCCAGCCCCTCAGCATTGTGGAGAGTGAAGGGTTCAAGGAACTGGTTTAAGTACTTGACCCCTCATATGTTTTGCCAACCAGAAAGGTTAGTGTGGAAATGATCTAAAGTAGTATTTGATATATACAATTTATTTAATCTTTAATTTAAATTTATTGATTTGCTTTTGGTTTGACTTGGTGTAATATTCAGACCATCAAACAAATGGTGGCCAAAAAGTATGGAACGGGAACAAGTGAAAATGGAAGTACAGAAAGCTGTGGCAGTGAGTATAATGGCTGACATATGTACATCTGTGAACATGGAGGCTTACTTGTCCTGTCACTACATTAATGTGAATTTGCAGTTGTGTACATCTGTGTTGGGTGTACAATATTTTCCACAAAGTCACACTGCTGACAATTTGGCCCAAGTCAAAAGAGACATAATGGAGGACTGGGCCATAACCAATAAAGTACAGTGTCTTGTGACCGACGCAGCACCAATCGCAACATGATCGCATCCACTAGACAGCTCCAAATTCGGCACTCAATTTGCATTGCACATACTCTCAATTAGGGCTGCCATGATTAGTCGACAAGTCACGATTATGTCGACTATTAATATAAAATAATTACATTTTTTACTTTCTTTTTCTCTCCAAACTGCTGCGTCTGCCTTTCTGTCCTTGATGCACATGTGCAGTAGTGGTAACCGGGGTAGGCTGTGGATGACATCACAGGACGTTATATGGACAGGCTCATCATAGCTAGCCAGAAACGGAGCTCAAAAGAGTGGGATCATTTTAAGAAAATGAAAGAGAAACGTGTGCAGAACTTGTCTTCCATGGCAGCACAACTGCGATGCACGAGCACCTGAAAAGGAAGCCTGTTGTGGCTGATTGTGACAATGATGAAGAGGGACCGTTATCTCGATAAGCTAAATTGCTAGTTAGCTGCTAAAATTAGCGTAAACAGAGAGTTAACTTGCTGCTTACTCATATTTATAGCTGTAAAAGTGAACATTAGCGATGACGATCTGATTCATTAGCCTTAGCACACATTCATGTGTTTTCTGTAACGTTATAACAGTCATGTGATTGAATAGCAATGCTAATGCTAACGTTTCTAACATGTTTCAGTGCTACGTTTACACTTTATGCTAAACAGTT
Organism: Crenuchus spilurus; assembly: GCA_036984385.1. Taxonomy (NCBI): domain Eukaryota; kingdom Metazoa; phylum Chordata; class Actinopteri; order Characiformes; family Crenuchidae; genus Crenuchus; species Crenuchus spilurus. The sequence continues at coordinate 21,461 of BRDA01019425.1, read as the reverse complement.
AAATAATTGTTTGTCGCAACAAGCTGCATATTTCATTAAAGGTTTAATGAACTATGGTCTTAACTGTTTTTATTTTTAGTTAGCATATAGCTGAAATCTAATGACGGTTATATAATAGCAGCTGCATTGTAGTGCGATAAGCTGTGTTTTATATTAAATTAACGTATGATCTGATTAGTCGACTAATCTAAAAAAATTATCAGTGATTAGTCGACTATAAAAATAATCGTTTGTGGCAGCCCTACTCTCAATTTGTTAGTTAGAAAATCATGTGATCAGATCCCCACCCTTACATCCATTAGACACAAAGCTAGGCACATTGTCACATACTTCAGATCAAGCACTAAAGCCAAGGAGAAGCTTGCTCAAGTGCAGCAACAGATGGGACGACCAACACTGAAACTTATCAATGAGGTGCCAACACGCTGGAACAACACATATGAAATGCTGTCAAGGCCACATGATGAGAGGGAACCAGTGTGGGTATCTCTGGCCTCTCTGAAAACAGATGTGACTCCACTTACAGCTGATGAGTATACCACCATTGGAGAAACATTGCTTCTGCTTGCTCCTTTCCGTCAAGCTATAGTGGAGTTGTCTGAAGAGAGGCGAGTGTCGGGGTCAAAGGTCATCCCGATTATGAAAATGCTCTATCTAGCACTAGAGCGTAATGCTTCAACCTTGCACACACAGGCAGTCATATATATACATGAACACCTGAGGCATCGAGTCACAGACTTTGCTTCCAATCTGGAGTCAAGAAGGGTGTTGACCCTAGCAACACTTCTAGAGCCCAGATTTAAATCACTCGGGTTCCGCAGTTCCTCCAAGGGCAATGAGGCCATCAGTAGACTGCGGTTAGAATCTGAGTCTGTAATCAGATGCAGAAATGAGCCCCAACCAGTACCATCTTCACAACAGCTGTCTGCACCCACATCAGGCATGTTATTCAGCATTATTTGTTTGTTGTTGTTTGGACATCATGTACTAAAATGCCTATTCAAAGTGCTTTAGGGTGGCGTAATGTCACGTACTGTCCTTGATGTCATGTTTTTTGTACTGTCCCTTTAACACTAGAATTCCCAACCTGACAAAAATGTTCGTCATCTCTGTCCCCCGTGCTGGAATGCTGGAGCCATTAACGCCCTTTGTCTGCTGCTCTGCTGCGCTTGTCATGCAAATCAGTGCGTCATCGCACATTCAGTCTCACAGAGACTCCCCCTCAGATCGAAGTCCTCTTTCCACAAAGGAAAAAAATATAAAATAATAGAGCAGGAATCATGCTAGGCTTGCATGTGTGTATTCACACAAACACACACACACACACGAGCCAAGCCGAGCGAGTGGCCGAGGCTTGCCAGCCAAATGAAATAAAACAGAAAATTCACGCGACTCATCGTGATGCATCGTGATGTTGAGTCGAATCGTTGACATGATATCGTAATCGAATCGTATCTTGAGATAAGTGAAGGTTCACACCTCTACTGTTTATACCCTTTGCTGTAGCTCGTCTCAGTAGGTCAGAGTAGGACGAGGTCAGCAACATACAGGTGGCATTTAGGTGTGGAGCCCCTCACAGAGATGCCAACTATTTCATCAGAATGATGAAGTTTTTCAGCCAGTTCATCTCTCTCTGTCCTGGACATATACCTCTTAATCTTTTATATGTTCTCTGTTCTCTCCCTGCATCCCTCCTCCTCCTCCTCCTCTGCTCTTCTTCTCTCTGAGTATCTCAGCTGTGGTCTCCTCACACTGTGTAAACAGAGAGTTACAGGAGCTGAGTCAGTAATAAAGCTGAACACAGGTCAGTAGTGAAGCAGGAGGAGTACAGAGTACATCCTGACGTACTGTTTAGATGTTCATATGGATTACTCCTCCGTCTGCCTGGTTTCTCTGTCAGAAGAACATTTATAATTATAATCTGGACTTTCTGCTCTGTGTTTTATACCACATTCAGTCAAATATTATTACAACATCATCAGCTAATATCCCCTCATTTAACTACGGAAACTCAAGTGTTCAGCATCAACTGCTCTGTACCAGGTTCTGTGTGTATCAGGTTCTGTATGTACCAGGTTCTGTGTGTACGAGGCTCTGTAGGTGTCAGATTCTGTATGTACCAGGTTCTGTGTGTCTCAGGTTCTGTGTGTGTCCCAGGTTCTGTGTGGGTCCCAGGTTCTGTGTGTGTCCCAGGTTCTGTGTGTGTCTCAGCTTCTGTGTGTCAGATTGTGTGTGTCTCAGATTGTGTGTGTACCAGGTTCTGTGTGTACCAGGTTCTGTATGTATGAAGCTCTGTAGGTGTCAGATTCTGTATGTATCAGGTTCTGTATGTACCAGGTTCTGTGTGTACGAGGTTCTGTAGGTGTCAGATTCTGTATGTACCAGGTTCTGTGTGTCTCAGGTTCTGTGTGTGTCCCAGGTTCTGTGTGTGTCCCAGGTTCTGTGTGTGTCCCAGGTTCTGTGTGTCAGATTGTGTGTGTCTCAGATTGTGTGTGTACCAGGTTCTGTGTGTACCAGGTTCTGTATGTATGAAGCTCTGTAGGTGTCAGATTCTGTATGTATCAGGTTCTGTATGTACCAGGTTCTGTGTGTACGAGGTTCTGTAGGTGTCAGATTCTGTATGTACCAGGTTCTGTGTGTCTCAGGTTCTGTGTGTGTCCCAGGTTCTGTGTGTGTCCCAGGTTCTGTGTGTGTCCCAGGTTCTGTGTGTGTCTCAGCTTCTGTGTGTCAGATTGTGTGTGTCTCAGATTGTGTGTGTACCAGGTTCTGTGTGTACCAGGTTCTGTATGTATGAGGCTCTGTAGGTGTCAGATTCTGTATGTATCAGGTTCTGTAAGTACCAGGTTCTGTGTGTACGAGGTTCTGTATGTACCAGGTTCTGTGTGTACGAGGCTCTGTAGGTGTCAGATTCTGTATGTACCAGGTTCTGTGTGTCTCAGGTTCTGTGTGTGTCCCAGGTTCTGTGTGGGTCCCAGGTTCTGTGTGTGTCCCAGGTTCTGTGTGTGTCTCAGCTTCTGTGTGTCAGATTGTGTGTGTCTCAGATTGTGTGTGTACCAGGTTCTGTGTGTACCAGGTTCTGTATGTATGAGGCTCTGTAGGTGTCAGATTCTGTAAGTGTCAGATTCTGTGTGTACCAGGTTCTGTGTGTACCAGGATCTGTGTGTACCAGATTCTGTAAGTGTCAGATTCTCCTCTTAAAGACAAAAACTCAGACTTTACTGACATCACTACAACAGTGTAATGTGTTCATCTGCTTTTCTGCTCTTACAGGACTAACACATCAGCTCATATTGTGTGAAAAGATGAGCTCTACACGGGTTACAGTGGAACTACACAGAACAGGCTTTTATCTATAAATAATACTCACATATTAAATATTTAAACAAAGACCAAAGGGCTATTATAACATGAGACTGAAACACCACAGAAGTAAAAGCACTTGGGCTCCTCCCCTCTAACCTAACCTGCAGAACACCTGTGTAGACCAGGGGTTCTCAACTGGTCTTAGCCCGGGACCCACATTTCCTCATGGTTATTAAGTTACGACCCACTTTTAATGAATACAACCCAAACTTTTATTTTTATTTTTAAATAGCCGGTGGGGCGGGGCAGGGTGCTGGAACATTAATATTAATTAATATTATGAATTACATTACTATTATTAAACTAAGTAATAACTATAATTATTATTATAATACATTACTTACAAATTATGATTTATATTTTACTTGTTACTATTAATAATATACTAATAATAACTATTAAGTGTTATTAATAATACAATTATAAAATGTATATTTATCATTAAATATATTAATATATTATTACATATTATTATTAAATATATATTTAATAATAATATAACTTGTGTTTATTTAAATATAACTGTTAAAAGCATGTAGCATGAAATGATCATCCAATTCTTTTCAAACAGATTCACTTCAACGCATTACCATCAATTTTACACTTATGTTTGGACTGTATGGTCAACAGACCTCATTTACATAAAATTATACATCATTTATAAGCAAAAACAAGCAGAAATTCGAGAATTATTTTGATAATAGTTACACTTAGAGGCATGTAAATGGACGGCTTATCACAGACTGGTAGCTGCACACAGATTTAAATGTTAAACGCTGTTTGATGGCGTGACAGCGGGGACAGCCAATCACAGTTTAGCAAGAAACAGCAGAGCCAATCGATGAGCTTGTGCGCAGTCTAAAGTTAAACAGGCTTCAGATTGAGAGGCCTGGATTTCTGCTGGGTCCTAATGCTCGACTCATCTCCTTTTAATACAGCGTAACATTGTTTTTGGAAGGTAAAAACTACAGGGGAGCAAAATTGCCTTTTTAAAAAGTGAAAGCGACATGTCCCGTCCCGCCCCCAAATTACATCAGCTCATGAAGTCCTCTTTTAAAAAGCTCTACTGGCTTGGCTTTACAGACATGTTTCGTTTGTAAATGTCTCATTACTTTGGACGTTTTCATGCCCAGCACTTCATTACAAATAACACACTGAGCTTTCTGTCTGTGTTTGTCCTCAATGAACGAAAATCCACATTTCAAATGCTCCAGGTTATATTTGCGTTTTGCCATCTTGTCTCTGAACATCACAAATTTGAAGAGAAGGGTAACGGGAAAACAAATTGTGGTTACCATGGAAACGAGTATGCTGCGCACATCTGATGCTGCCTCTGTGTCTTTTTATTCAAGATCAGATCAAGTACATCATCAGATAAGCTTTAATTATTTTTAATTGTTTTAAAATGTATTTATTACAAACTGTCTGAAACCCACCCAGAACGTGTCTGTGACCCACTTTTGGGTCGCGACCCACCAGCTGAGAATCGCTGGTCTAGACCAACCTGGCACTCTGTTGTGTTTAGTTTGTTAAACTGGTAGAAACTTTTGTTTTGTTTGCACCTCCCAGCAATGCAGCAACCATCCAACATGTTCACAACCACGTTTAAGACAATAGCAGCTGCACAATAACTGTGTAATTAATCTCAATTTTCTTCAGGAAATACACTTCTGTGTGTGTGTGTGTGTGTGTGTGTGTGTGTGTGTGCGTGTGTGTGTGTGTGTGTTAATTATATCTCCCTTCATTATTAACTATGTAATTGTGATGAAACGCACAACATGTGACTGCGATATATAATGTACTTCCTGACTCAGTAGCCTCATTATCACAGTAGGAATAATAACAAAATATGTATTTCTGCAAAGTGACCCTGAGTGACCTGTAAAGAAAACACAAAGCCAGCAGACTGAAGAAGACTCTACTGAGATACATTACTCACCTGGTGCTGGTTGTTCATCTTCTTCATCTGAACTTATAGAGGCTTAAAATAATAATAATACATTAATTAAGAGTCAGTTAATAACTTTATGATTTTATATACAATAAATATATACATTTAAAAATGGAGGACAGTAACAGTGTTTTTCAAAACAGCATTTCTACTTTAAGCATTATTATTATTATTATTATTATTATTATTATTATTATTATTATGTGACAAAGGTTTAAAGATTACAGACAAAATACTCACAATCCCATGATCCTATCTCTATGGAATAAAAGATTAAACAGAATTAATATACATTGTCCTTCATTATTAAAAGCATTTAAAACTATGTAATCATATGAGGAGCATTACTGTTATTGTTTACTACTTTTCTGTTCTGAAAATTAGGAGGTGAAATGTAAATGTTAAAAATAATGTCTGAATATATTTTTATTGTTTAGAAAGTATTACATCAACTGACTAAATATTCCAAAACCATTATTATAGTACAGTGGCTACTGTAAAATTTTAACAATAATAATAATTATTATTATTACTACATGACAATGTGTTTATTAAAATTTAAAAGCACATAAAACTATGATAATCATGAGAGACAGTAATTCTATCTATGTGAGTATATTTGGATATTCATGTTTAGTGTTGGAGTTTATTGTGGATTATTGATGAATATTGCAATAATTGAAATGAATTAAATTATGTAAAAATGTTATTCAGTAAAATCCCTAAATCACAGTGGATAAAGAGGCTTTAATGTAAATGTGAATATGAAGATTTTCTGTGTAAAATAAAGATTTTTTTTCTAAAGTCAGTATTTCCAGTGTACATTGCTAATGCCCTGTAAAATAAAAGATAAATAAAGAGAAGTTCATTTAAATTTGAAGAATCTTATGAACTTCTCTTTGTTTATCTTTTATTTTTAAAATGAAATGACACATTTAAAACAATAACAGAATTATAATCAGTTACTGATTCAATATTTCTAAAGTCAGAGTGTTTACAGTGTACAGATATAATACTTGCCTATCAAACAGGCTGTAAAAAAAGAAACAAAGAAGTTAGCGAGACTCCGTCTTATTACACATTTAATTCAATAACAGAATTATAATCAGTTACTGATTTATTATTTCTAAAGTGAGAGTGTTTACAGTGTACAGATATAATACTTACATATACCATCCCCTGTAAAATAAAAGATAAATAAAGAGAAGTTAGTGAGATTCAATCTTATTACACATTTAAAACAATAATAACAGAATTATAATCAGTTACTGATTTATTGTTCTTTTTTGAGTAAATTAAGTTTTTTATAATAATCAGGACCATTTTCCACTATTTGACCTTCAATACATTAATCAGTTAATTTACATATTTATTTTAGTCATATAATACTAGACATAATTTAATGCAGAATATTTTGCTTTAGGAGGAGGTTTAGTTTTACGTCCCTCATGACAACAATGTTAACTTCTGTTAGCACTTCTGTGTGATTTCCATTCTAATAATCAAGCTGACACTGTTTACACTGATATTTATAACACAATACTAATGCCGTGATGAAACTCCTGCCACTTCCACTGCGAGTGTTGATGGTGATGTGATTTGCTGGTAGCATCGGGGTGAAAGATCTGAGATACTGGATGGAATAGTCAGCTTTACCAGAAGTGCTCTATTCCCCTTTTGTGAGGAGTGGTGGGTGATGAAAAGGCACATGCGGATAAAAGTGGAGTTTAACTGTAGATTGAGGTTGAGAACAGACACAGGTCATACACGATGAGACTAATCCAAACAATGTCCAAGATACAAAACAACGTCAAGGTCAAAAAGGCAAAACAGGTCACACACAGGAAATCAGAGATCAGAAATAAATGCTTGATAAGGCACTACAGCACTGAATGGCAATATGTCACATTGGTGGGAAGTTTGGAGAGCACTTTTAACGGGGCAGCCATGGCCTAGTGGTAAGGATCTTGTGTTGAGCACAAAAGCGCCTTTATTTTCTTCGGAGCCTCAAGAAAGCTCACCTGTCTCCCAGGATCCTGGTGAACTTCTACTGCTGTACCATTGAGAGCATACTTACTAAATGCATCTCCGTATGGTACAGCAGTTGCTGTGCTGCAGACCACAAAGCACTCCAGCGGGTAGTAAAAACAGCACAGCGCATCATAGACACAGAGTTACCCACCATTGAGGACATTCATCACAAGCGCTGCCTGGGTAGGGCAAGAAACATTATCAAGGATGCTACTCACCCGAATCATGGACTTTTCAGACTATTGCCATCTGGCAGGCGTTACAAGAGCCTCCGTTCCCGCACCAGCAGGCTTAGGAAAAGCTTCTTTCCTGAAGCGGTTATCCTGATGAACGCTACACTGTCACTTTAAAAAACCTTTGCACAAACTCTTCTCTGCACCTTATGTACCATAAGTACTCCATCCATCCATTATCAACCGCTTTATCCGGGGCCGGGTCGCGGAGGTAGCAGTCTGAGCAAGGAAAACCAAACCTCCCTCTCCCCAGACACCTCAGCCAGCTCCTCGGGTGGAACACCGAGACGTTCCCAGGCCAGTCGAGAGACATATTCTCTCCAACGTGTCCTGGGTCTTCCCCGGGACCTCCTCCCGAGGGGATATGCCTTGAACACCTCCCTAGGGAGGCGTCCAGGGGGCATTCGAAACAGATGCCTAAGCCACCTCAGCTGGCTCCTCTCTATGTGGAGGACCAGCGGTTCTACTCCGAGCTCCTCCCGAGTGACCGAGCTTCTCACCCAATCTCTAAGGGAGCGCTCAGCCACTCTGCGGAGGAAACTCATTTCAGGCGCTTGTATCCGCGATCTCGTTCTTTCGGTCATTACCCAGAGCTCATGACCATAGGTGAGAGTAGGAACGTAGATTGACCGGTAAATCGAGAGCTTTGCCTTTTGACTCAGCTCCTTCTTCAGCACAACGGACCGCTGCAGCGACCGCATTATTGTGGAGGCTGCACCAATCCGTCTGTCAATCTCACGCTCCATTCTTCCCTCACTCGTGAACAAGATCTCGAGATACTTGAACTCCTCCACTTGAGGCAAGACTTCTCCACCCACCTGCAGAGGGCAAGCTACCCTTTTCCGGTCAAGAACCATGGCCTCGGACTTAGAGGTGCTGATTCTCATCCCAGCTGCTTCACACTCAGCTGCAAACCATAAGTACTTTATTTATATAATCAATATTTGCATGGCTGCTACCAGTATTATACTGTATATTCATATTTTCATTACACACTCACATCACTTGTACACATGTATATAACATTTATATTGTATATATGATTACACTCACCACTATTCTATGCACTGGTCACTGTTACTTTTGCACTTTATGTAAATAATGTGATATATTGCATTTCTGGTTAGATGCTAACTACATTTCATTGGCCCTGTACTTGTACTCTGCACAATGACAATAAAGTTTAATCTAATCTATCTATTCTAAAAAAGCTGAGCTAAAGTCTACAAAGAGCAGCCGTACATAGCTCCCCTTGTGCTCCAGGTGGGACAGAGACTCATGGAGAGCTGTGGCCATGGCATCCTCTGTAGACCTCTGCATCAATGTAAAAAAGATGAAGGAGATGATTGTGGACTTCAGAAGAAGCCAGCATCCCCCCTCCCCGCACGTCGGAGGATCTAAGGTGGAAGTGGTCTCCAGTTACAGGTACTTGGGTGTACACCTCAGTGACAACCTCAACCTCACTTGGAGCAACAACACTTCCAGTCTGGTTAAGAAGGCACATCAGTGGCTCTACTTGCTCAGACGGCTGAGGCGAGCTGGTATCAGAACCTCAGTTCTCGGATCCTCCTACAGATGTATGGTGGAGAGCGTCTTGTGCTCGAGCATCACTGTGTGGCATGGCAGCTGCTCTGCTGCAGACCGCAAATCTTCTGCAGAGGGTGGTGAAAGCTGCACAGAAGATTGTTGGTGTCAGTCTCTCCACCACTATGGACATCTACACCTCTAGATGCAGGAAAAGGATCACCTACATCATGAAGGACCCCACCCACCCAGCACACTCACTTTTTGTCACCACACCCCTCTGGCAGGAGGCTGTGGTCCATAAAGTGTAAAACCACCAGACTGAGGAACAGCTTCATTGCAGAAGCTGTTATACTCTTAAACTCCACTTAGGAAACTCACACCGCACTGTCACTTTACTACACTTGGTCACCTTAACTTTAACTGTATGCTGCTAATATTTATTCTTATATCCACTCATTCATATAACATGCCATGCTCAATACTCTGGACATTGTACAGTCTAAGTTACTGCTGATATAAAATACTGCTCTGAATAGTGTACAGTCTGTATTTACATTGCATAGTCCATACTATGTCTGTATATCTGCATAAACTCATAAAGACTTTTTATATCATATCAAGCTATTACACTGGGTAAAACTGGGACCTTGGGAATGTAATTTCGTTCCACCTCATGTACCACATGTGATGCAAATGGCAATGTTTCCTTGAATCCTTGAATTGTGATGCTGTGATCCCACACATAAAAGCATTAGAGTTTCTCAATGACTGCATGGAAATCCAGAAACTCTTGCTCATCTCTTACAAGATGGGACTGCACAGCTACGAAAATAAGAAGAGCTGACAATGGAGACTATCCATCATTTCACATGTTTGCTGATTTTGTATCCACTGAAGCCGACTTAGCATGCAATCTCATATCCTCAATGCAAGCACTCAAAGGTTTGGAGATAAGTAAACCCAAACATTCACACAGCCAAGTCATTCAAGCAAAAAGACTAACAACAAATTCAAGCCACTCAACAAACTCAAGTGACACAAATACTGTAACCTGTCTTTTCTGCAAAAGAAATGGGCACACACTCAATAAATGTTTCAAGTTCACAGAAAAACCAGTTCAAGACCGTGTCAAGTTTGCACAAGCAGAGAAGCTGAGTTTTGGGTGTTTAAAGAGAGGACATCATTGGAAGAAGTGTGATAAAAGGAGCACATGATGTCAAAAAATGTCAAAAGAGGCATCCAACATGTCTGCACAAAGACAAGTTTACTGAGTGTAAAAGGGTAACACCTGCAATGAGTAATAACCATCAAGGTAATGAAGCAGACACTAAATATGGAGACAAACCAGAGATAGCAATTTCTAACAGAGTAACTCAAGTAACCTTAAGCACATTGACATCTTCTATACTACCTGTATGGGTTTCATTAAAAAATTACCTACACAGAGAAGTTTTAGTATATGCACTCCTCAACTTGCAGAGCGACACATCCTTCATCTTGGATGAAGTAGCCCAAGATCTTGATACGGATAAAAGTAAGGTCAATCTATGTCTGTCAACTATGTGACAAGCTACTACACCTTCAAGTTAGAGGATATAAGCCTGAAAAGAGAATCACATTGCCACCAGTCTATACAAGAGAGTTTATCCCTGTTTACAGATCACATATCCTGACGTCTGAGACTGCCTCAACACGGCCTCATCTTGAAAGGCTGGCAGATAAGCTACCTCCAATGCTTGAATGCGAAGTTGGTCTACTTATTGGCTACAACTGTCAACAAGACCTCCTTCTTGCAGGCAAAGAAAACCAACCTTATGCACAGTTAACCGACCTCAGCTGGAGCATAGTTGGTTGCTCATCTCAAGTTCAAAATCACAACGATGCGATTGGCACAAGTCACTGAATCATTGTTCGTGAAGTAACTCCTGTGTCACAACCAACAGTTGAACTCAAGCAGCAAAAATACATTTTGTATGCAGAACTCAAGTAAAGGAAGTAAGTCCAACAGATGTGATAAAGGCTTTGGAATCTGATTTCTCTGAGCATGCAACAGATGACAATCCAGTCTCGCAGGAAGACGTTTTGTTCATGTCAAAGGTGACCAAAGGCATAAAACAAAAGAAAGATGGCTACTATGAACTCCCATTACCATTCAAAACAGAAAATCCAAATCTCCCAAACAACAAGCAATGTGCTGAGCACAGATTGTCTTAATTAGAACATCGACTCAAAAGGGATGAGAAATACTATAAAGATTATGCCAAGTCCATGAATGATATTATAACCTGCGGAGACGCAGAAAGGGTTCCAGAACAAGAACTGGATAACAAGGCAGAATGGTACATCCTGCACCATGGTGTCTACCACTCCCACAAACCTGAAAAAATACGTGAGGTTTTTGATTGTTCTGCACGTTACCAGGGAACATCTCTCAACGATCATCTTTTGACTGGACTAGATCTCACCAACGCACTGTTCGGAGTGTGGCTGATTCAGAAGGGGCCCCATCGCCATCATGGGAGATGTCGCGAGGATGTTCCACCAATCACAAGTCCTTAAGAAACATCAAGATTATCTGAGATTTCTTTGGTGGAACGAAGGCGATTTGAATTCTGAGCCTTCAGTGTACAGGATGAAAGGGCATCTTTTCGGAGCAGCTTCATCTCCTGGATGCTGTAATTTTGGACTCAAGCATATAGCATTGCAAGGTAGAAACAAGTTCAGCAAAGAGACTGTTGAGTTCATCCAAACAGGCTTTTACCTTGATGATGGACTGGGTAGTGTAACATCAACAGACAAAGCCATACAGCTGGTCCAAGAGGCAAGGGCACTTTGCAAAACAGGCAACCTACATCTGCACAAGTTTGTGTCAAACAATAAAGAGGTGCTTGCAGCAATTCTTCAAGAAGAACGAGCTCAAGCCAAAGAGCAGAACATGGCTCTTGGAGAACCCCAGATTGAACGTGAACTTGGAGTACAATGGTGCGTAGAAGGGGACAAATTCCAGTTCAGAGTCCAAGTTAAAGACAACCCATTGACAAGGAGAGGGGTGCTCTCAATTGTTGCTTCAGTCTATTACCAACTTGGATTCATTGCCCCATTCACATTAATTGGAAAGCAAATACTCCAAAGGTTGTGCAAAGACAAATTTACCTGGGATGATGATCTTCCAGATCACATTCTACCACAATGGGAAGCGTGGTTAAGAGACCTACCCAAGCTGGCAGCTTTGAAGATCCCACAAAGCTACTCAAAAGACGTAGTACAGTATGAATTGCATAACTTCTCAGATGCAAGCCTCGACAGTTATGGTGCATGTTCACACTTCAGAGCAATAAGCAAGGAAGGACAGATAAGCTGTTCACTCGTCATGGGAAAAGTGAGAGTTACGCCCATTTAACAAACAACCATCCCAAGACTTGAACTGTCGTCGGCTGTGACTTCAGTCCGCAACGCAGATGTAATTAAACGACAATTGGAAATTGAAAATCTATTGGAATATTATTGGATGAATTCACAAGTTGTATTGACATATATAAGCAACGACGCAAAAAGATTTCACACATTCATCGCTAATCGAATTCAATAAATAAGACAAATCACCAGTCCTGACAAATGGCAGCGTGTCAGCTCAGAAGAAAATCCGGCTGATCAGGCCTGCTACTAACTGCTACTCAGCTGAAAAAGTCAAACTGGTTAAAGGGTCCCAATTTCCTTTGGAAACAAGATCTTACAATCAAAGAGGAAATGGTGGGAGAAGTTGAAGAAACAGATCCTGAACTCCGTAAAGGTCATACTTGTACACATACAGTGCAGTCAAAAGAAGCGATTCTAGTGCTAGAGCATTTAAAGAAATTCTCCGATTGGTCGAGAGCTGTTAAGGCTATTGCCAGACTTAAAAGATTCATCAAAGAGTATAAAGGTGTTCAACAAAGAAAAAACAAATTAACAGATCTTGAAGAGAGAAGAGACACAGAAGTGTTCATCATCAAGCTAGTGCAAAGAGAAGCTTTCACTGAGGAAATACAGAAAATCAGATCTCAGAAGGAAAATTCTCTGCTGAAGTGTATCAGACTAAAGAAGCTAAATGCTTTCTTGGACAAGTTAGATGTTCTGAGGGTGGGAGGAAGGTTGTCCCAGTCAGCCTTACACAATCATGTTGAACACCCCGCAATTCTTTGCAAGGAGTCCCATGTGTCAGCCTTACTCGTCAAACACCACCATGAACGTGTACATAACCAAGGAAGAGGCATGACTGTAAATGAATTGCACGCAGAGGGCATATGGATTTTAGGATGTGGAGGTATAGTCTCTTCGCACATTTACCACTGTGTTAAATGCAGAAGATGCAGAAAGGCTACAAATGTTCAACAAATGGCAGAGTTGCCAGAAGTGAGAACAAAACCAGCCCCTCCTTTTACCTATTGCGGTGTCAGCTGTTTTGGTCTATTCATGGTAAAGGAAGGAAGAAAGGAAGTCAAAAGATATGGATTACTGTTCACATGCTTATGTTCACGAGTTGTGCACATTGAAACATTTGATGACCTATCAACAGATGCTTTCATGAATGCTCTTCGAGTTTTGATAGCCATAAGGGGTCCCGTTCGACAATTGAGATGCGACCAAGGGTCAAACTTTATGGACACCAGAAGAGATTTCTAAAGCTAATGAAGGATATGGATCAATAACCGCAAAGATCTATTGGTTGTGAGTTTGTGATGAACGTTCCATCAGCTACCATCTGGGAATGCCAAATTTGAACAGTACAGAGCATACTAACAGCAATATTAGATATGTCCTCCAGCAGACTCGACACAACTAGTCTAAGAACACTTCTTTACTTAAGCAGACCCTTAAGTGTGGAATATCTTAATGATACCTTGGGTCCAGAACCATTAACTCCCAATCACATATTAAAGATGAATTCTTCAGTTATTCTTCCCCCCGCCAGGACAGTTTTGCAGAGAGGATTTGTACTTGAACAAAAGATGGAGAAGAGTACAATTTCTAGCAAATGAATTTTGGCAAAGATGAAGGCGAGAATATCTGTTAAATCTCCAACAGCGACAGAAATTGCAAAAGGTTTCACGAAACCTGCAAATAAATGACATCGTGATCCTACAAGATGATGGTGCTTCAAGATGCAAGTGGAAACTAAGCTCTAGTAGTTTCGAAAGATGAAGCTTAAGACAGTGAAATTACCTTTGACAAAGGAAAACCACTGACAAGACTGATATATCTAGAAAGACCTATTCACAAGGTAGTGACTTTACTTGAGTCTGACATGGATGGTAAAACTCTAAGCGTGACACTCATTAAAAAAAATCTCCTTGAGAAGCAATTAGTGATTTTGGTGGGAGTGTAAGTGTCACTGAAATTTCATATGCAAAGAAGAAACTGAAGTTTATTTCCAACAGTTAAAATATTTTGGGTTAAATTGTTGTTATTCACAATGCAAAATGTGTTTTGTTTAATGTATAAGATGTATTTATTTTCCACAAAGGGCAATTTTTGCTGAATCATTATTATCGCGAGGATTGTGTTTAAACATGAGAGGCTGCGAGATTTACATGAGAAATGCACAAAGGACGTGAAGAGAGCTATCTGCAGCATCCTGCTCAGTTCAGTAGCTGTAAAGGGGTATTTTATAATTATTGTGTTGTACTGTAATATTCTGTAAATGTGTGGTCTGTAGTGTTCTAATTATTTTATGTGTCAATTTAGAATGCACAAGACTGTAAGAATACTCACTTAGGACCTCCGAAGTCGCAGGCGGCTACGAGGTAACTTTTTGTTAAAAGCACATGTGTTACTTGTAGCTAGAGAATGTGCCTAAAGTCTTTGTGTTTTGTTTCTGTAGTTTTTACGGCGTGTAATAAACCAAGGCAAAGCGCCCGTCTTGTAGAAGCCGTGCCTGTGTTGTCATTTTGGAGTTACAAGGCTTATTAAAACATTTGCACATTTACAATTGAAACAATGTTTAGCACCATCCTCCCTTGTAAAACAGTCACAGTATGAAGATGAAAACCAGTTTAGTTACTTTGGTTTTGAGGCCCGACAGCTCTCCGCTTGTAGCCTGTTTAATGAGTTTCAAACAAGCGCTCTGATTGGTCGAAGTTTTCTTTTCCCAACAGGTCGCTGGACAATGTGGTTACAGCCACAGACGAGCTGCCTAGAATGCGAATGCACAGACAGCTGTGCTGAACTCAGAGCCATCAATGGCTTTTCGTGTATTTTGAAGTGACAAATCGTATCAGCGTAATTTGATGTCTAAATCCGTATCTTCTACACAAAAATGCGTAAAGGTTGGCAGGTCTGGGCTTCATAGCAGAGGGGGTGAATACATATGCACATGCCAAAAAAAAGTTTTTAATATCTAGTACCTGTCGAATTTTTTTTTAATCATTGTAAATAAACACTGAAGTCATACAGACTCTGAGTGAAAACTTAAGTGTTAAACAAACCAAAACATGTTTTAGATTTTACTTCAAAGTAGACACACAACTGATGTCTCAAACACATTAAGAGGCAAGAAATGCAAGTCATGAGCTCTTGACAAGACACAGCTGTTAACTGAAAGCCATTCCAGGTGACTACCTCATAAAGCTGACTGAGAAAATGCCAAGAAAGCTGCTTCTAAGTAAGAGGTGCCTACTGTGATGAATGTCAAATATAAACATGTTCTGGTTTGTTTACTTGTTTGTTTACTAAATAATTACATGTGTTTACTCATAGTTTGGACGACTTTAATATTAATCTACAGTACAGAACAGGTTCTTTAAAATCATGAAGAACCACTGAATGTCCAGAAGGTGTGTCCAAACTTTTGAAACTTTTTAAAAACATTTAAACACAGATTGTAATGTAACAAAATCATTAAAAAGCCATGGGGGGTGAATACTTTCTCAAAGCTGTGTAAGTGTCTTTTAATAGTTTCTATTGAGGTGTGAGAGGGGTCTGTCTTACATCACCACAAATGGCTTAATCAACTCCTTCACTTCAGTACTAAACATTTAATCACTGTCCCACTGTCCCTTCATTTATTATGTCCCTTCCTTTATATGCTGTCCTCTCTCCTTCCAGTTGTCCCCTACTGTGTGAAGTGTACAGTGAGTGTGTGTTCTGTGTGAAAAGTGTACAGAGTGTATAGATATACTCACACTCATCATCTGTGAAATAAAAGATTAGATAAAGTAAATATAAACTGATGAGGATCTTCATGGTCAAATTCATCTTAAAACACATTCAAAATTAAAATCATTAAATAATAATCATTTGCAGATTTCTTCTGGAGTAGAGAAATAACTTTTTTATGCATTCTTTATAATAAATAAAAGTGAAAAATACATTTTTAATTATTAATACTTAATCACCATGGAATGACTGCAATAATAATAATAATAATTAATATTATTATTATTATTATTATTATTATTATTAAAGTGAGAGTGTGTATACTGTGAAAGGTGTGTGTGTTGTGCTCTCACTATGTATTTCTCTCTGTACTTACTGTTTACATACAGGGACACAGGTGGATTTTGGATAAATTTAGGGGATAATTTAAGCGTTTTAATGGTTTATAAATCAGTAGTGTGTGAAAGAGGTCTTACCATAGACGATAAGGCAAACTGTAGCTTTGACCTTCTGTTCTTCATGAGTGAGCTCACAACTATACTCTCCACCATCTGACCACTGAACATCTCTCAGCTTCAGAGACAAGTTTCCTCTCTGCAGATCTTCAGAGGACACACCCACTCTGCCCTCGTAGCCCCTCCCCTCTGTCACCTGACCATTCTGATACAGGTAAATGCAGTCAGTCCCTTTAAACCACCCGATCTCCATGGTAACAGCGCTGGTTTCAGGAGACAGGTAACAGGGTAGAGTGACATCATGATGAAGATGGCTGAAAACTTGGTGGCTCGAGACAGGAGAGAATGATCCAGAAGGATTTCCAGCATCTTCAGGTGTATACACCAGCTTAAAGTCTGAAATAAGATACACAGATTATATTACAAATGTTTATTACACATGTTTATGTGTAATAGTGAAAAGCTTCTGTTATTCAGTGTTCCCTGTTCTACCAGTTTATCAGCTGGAAAATATAAAAAAGATGCTCAGTACTTCAAAGTACTATAAAACTACTGTTGGCATCACCAACCCCATCATTAAACATGTCTTAAAGGCATTTTCACATTAGAGTGTTTTCCAGACTCAGGTCCAGTTACTTCATGAGTTTGTAAAAGTCAAAGTGAACTTTGTCATTCAGACTGTAGAACAGGGAGTGCACGTCTGATGACATTTCCTTTCTCCAGACTCCAGTGTGTAAAATATATTGGACACAGTGCATGTAGTCTGCACATATTACACGTGGAAATAGGCATAAAGATATAAATGTGATATCAGTATAAACATTACATCCTATGAATATGATATAAAACCTGAACACTGCACACATTACACAGTGTAACATGACTGTAAAACTTTTTGTGTGTGCGCGTGTGTGTGTGTGTGTGTGTGTGTGCGTGTGTGTGTTAATGTGAGTGTAGATGTCTGATAGTCTGGGGGTATAAGCTCCTCCTGAGTCTGCTGGTCTTGCAGCGAATGCTGCGGTAGCGTTTGCCGGAGGGCAGAGGCCTGAACAGTCCACGGGCAGCGTGAGTGGGGTCCGTAATCGGCTCTGATGAGTACAGATGAGTATGAGACTGATGAGTGCAGCTCCTGTATGGGTGTGAATGATGATTTTGTGATTCTCTCTGCTGTTCTCACCACCCTGTGGACAGACTTGTTCTTCAGTGCAGCTGCCATACCAGACTGTGAGGCTGCTGGTGAGGATGGACTCTATGGCGCCTTTACAGAAGGCTGTGAGGATAAGAGGGGGTAACTGTGTTCTTTGGAATGATGAAGCTTCATCAAATACTTCTTGGATGAGCTGTGGAGTGGAGGGATGAGGTGTCGTAGTAATCATCCAGCATTCTGACATCACTAATGGTCTTGTAACTGAATGCAATCAAATCCTCAAAGTAATACTCCAAAATCTAAAAAGTCTTCCCTGGACAGTAAACAGTTACTCCAAAAAAGCAGGATTAACTTTTTTTAAACACCCTGTATTGTGGAAGAATGAGCAGATGTCTTTTGTACATATATAGTACAATACGTACAGTCACAGCACTCAGAACACTGAAAAAATCTGCTTTCTAAACTGATTAAAGTGGATTTAAGCCCATATCACTGACTGAACTAACATTAGGCTGTGTGTGCATGTAAGACAAGTTAAAGTTAGCACTAACCTGCAGCTCTGTGAGACATGCACAGAGATTACTGTACTACTTAGATTTTAAAGGACATCTTTAGTTCATGGCTTTACACATGTAGCCTAGTGGCCTAAATATAATCAAATGATTTCACACTTTGTGTTGAGATTAAGGACATTATAACCTGTGACCGAGCTGCCACACAATCTTCAGCAGTTACAGTACATAATAATAATAATAATAATAATAATAATAATAATAATAATAATAATATGTTACACTTACAGTGTTTGTTACCAAAAAGCTCTATTTTGGTCTCATAAGGGCTCCCCCCTTATCTTCAGATGACCTCGAGAGGCGCCTGGAGATCTAACCTCCCCTGAGGAATGTCTTCACAGAGACTCTATCTCTCCCCTTCACTCGTTAACCTAAACAAAGTTGGACTTTGTGGACTTTCTGGAGTTATTCAAGGTTGTCTCTATGGCAACTCTGTGGCCTCGCTGCCATCTGAGGACTTTTGAACACAGACTGACTTGCTGCAGGCAGTGTGCTGGTCCGGCTGCCCCCCCCATCCTTTCCTGAATTACCAAACGTCTTCATCAGCTTATGTCTTGTTCTTATACGTCCTATGCAAAGAGTTTTTTTTTCACATGTTTTACATGTTCACGTTTTTCATGTTTTTTTCTCTTTTTCCCCACATTCCTCATGTATGTTTTCCTTACTTACTTTCTGTCATTATGATTGGCGCTGCTAAGTTCGGCTGCCTTCATGATTGATTGATTTCTCTGAAAGCATTTCACTACAAGTTCTTGTATGTGACAAATAAAATTTGATTTGATTTGATTTGATTTAAGAGTGAGTAAGAGAAATAGGTCTTTGTGTGATGCCATATTGATACGCCAGGAAAACAGGAAGTGATGAATTACTAATTAAAGGTTCCTAGATACTGGTTCAAATACATTTATTTTCAAGAAATTGTTAACGATGCCAATAATTTTTTGGAACAGGTCATTTTATGGGAAATAATTATTTCTTAGTCAGGATTTTTTCTTTATTTTTATTTTTTCACTTGAGTTGAAGGTTGCTTTTTTATATTTTTTTTAGAGTGAGATTATTCTTCTGCAATAAAAAAGAATTTATTTTAAGGCTTTTAACACATTTTAACCAGTGGTCCATAATAATAATAATGGAGGGCGCTGTATACCCATAGTGTGTTATGCAACACTAAAGGCCTCTTAGAATGAGCAAACAATTGGCTGTTATTCCTCACAAAATGTTTTTTTAAGTTCAACACTTTTATTATATCAAAGCTTAAAACCTATTGGCTCCAGAATTAAGAAGTGCAGCTAATGTGAAGATGCTTTCTGTTCAGGTCTGTTTTACAGTGTCTGCCATAAGCAGCGTATAATAGTCCCACACTTTCTGCCACTGCCATAGAGAGCAAAATAAAATGTGCCACCTTAAATCTTTGAAATGTGCGTCAGTTATAAAAGTCAGTGTAAAGCAATGATACCAGAACTGCACAGTAATCTACAAAGCTGGAGTGATATGACAGCAGAGGTATTTAAAATAGACTGACTTTGGTGACCTGAATTAAACAAAGCCTTGAGGCAAATAATTTTTTGTAATCAAATTATTTGAGTTACCCGAGTAATCGTTTCAGCCCTAATAGACACTTTCCCAATAAGCACACAAACGTCTCAGAGGCGTGTACAAGATGTAATCCATCAACTTAATCTGGAACGTGTATTAAATAGTGTTTGTCTGCAAAACATTTGAGAAAACCTTCAGCTGTGTTCCAGACTTAATGTTCTATGTAATCATCATTCCTGCACCTCAAAGGCTTGTTGAGACCCTGTACAGTAACTCCTGAAGACTGAAATAAGATCAGTTTAACTGGAACAATGCATTAATGATGCTCAGACCTTTCACAGACATCTTACAGCCATATTTGTGCTATGAGGGTTTTTTAGGAATGCAGTGCATGGATTTCATTTTGCTAGCTTCAGTAGCCAAGGATCAGAACGCCAAGTCCCTTGTCTTGAGTCACCACCCAAATCACAAGGCATCCGACCACCATTACTACCTCTCACACAGGTGGTGGGCCCATGTGGGAGTCAACCCATGTAGCTCCTTCGGGTTGAAACTGACCGGCCCCCATGGGTAGAGGTCCGGCCACCAGGCACTCGCCAAGGAGCCCCTCCCCCAGGCCTGGCTCCAGAGTGGGGCCCAGGTAACCCTATTCTGGGTGAGGGATCCAGGGTCTTGTTATTTTTATTCTTCATGGTGGTCTTCTTTGGATCACTTTTTGTCTGGCCTGTCACCAAGGACCAATTTGTCATAGGAGACCCTACTATGGGCTATTGCCCTGGACAACATAGCTCCAAGGATCATGCAGGCACACAAACCTCTCCACCACAATAAGGTAGTGATCCAAGGAGGGGCCACCCCACCTGCACATCTTCAGGAAAAGCAGAGCAGAGTCTGGGGACCTTGGGGGTCACTCACTCATCACTCAGGCTGAAGTGGCTGAAGTAGTCAAAAAACTCCTCTGTGGCAAGGCCCCGGGGGTGGATGAGATCTGCCCTGGGTTTCTAAAGGCTTTGGATGCTACATGCGGTCTTGGTTGACACGTTTTTGTAACATCACATGGACATCAGGGGTAGTGCCCCTGGATTGGCAGACAGGTATGGTGGTCCCTATTTTCAAGAAAGGGGACTGGAGGGTGTGTTCCAACTACAAGGGGATCACACTTCTCAGCCTTCCCATTAAAGTCTATTCAGGGGTGCTGGAGAAGAAAGTCAGACTGATAGTTGAATCTAGAATTCAGGAGGAACAATGTGGGTTCCATCCTGGTCGTGGAACACTGGACCATCTCTTTACTCTTGATAGGATCCTAGAGGGTGCATGGGATTTTGCTCAACCAATCTACATGTTTTTTTATATTTGGAGAAGGCATTTGACCGTATCCCTCATGGTATCCTGTGGGAGGTACTCCATGAGTATGAAGTACACTGTAAAAAATTTACTGTAAATTTTACAGTATTTTACCGGCAATAAAGTTGCCAATAAAAGTTTGTAAAATTACAGCAATTGGCTGTAATG
>BRDA01019419.1:0-19873 GCA_036984385.1 Crenuchus spilurus | reverse complement strand
TGCTAGTGAAAGCGACGCAAAGACAGCAAAAGGTAGTGAACAAGAAAGTTAGATAAATTTTACTTTTACTTTTCATATGATAAGTGTAACCATGCTATACATGTACGCCCGTCCTCCTGTCCTCCTTAGCCGCCAGCCTACACAAGCACCGTTGGTCTCCCTCATTAGCTGCCAGCCTACACGAGAGCCATCGTCGTCTCGTTTATTTAAAAAAAAAAACATATAAACACATTATTTAGCTTATTAAAGTATACTGTATATTGGCTGGCTGACACGGATTAATCAGTTTTACATGGGGAAAATGCATCCAGCTAATGAGCAAACCAGCTAACGAGCTTGGCTCCTGCACAGATTAAACTCATAAGTAGGGTTACCACTGTAGTTTGCATTATATACATACATGTTTACACTGTATATAATGCATTTATAATTTATTATATTTTTAGAAACAAAAATAGTGTCTACCTCAAGCATTTTCTGGCAATTTTATTATTATTATTTTTTAATTATCTGTGCCCACACCAACCAGTCCAACCAGTGCAAACCAGTATTGTTCAGTGGGCAGTGACCATTGAAAGAAAGAAATACAAATAAATAAATGTAAAAAATAAAAATAAAAAAGCTATCTGGTCTCAGAAGAACCAAAAAAGGTGAGACCAATTTCCTGAGACAAGTTCAAGTGTAATTATTATATAGTCAAAGACATTAGGAAAGCATATTGAGTCTGGACTCAAGTGCTACAAGACTGCTTTTATATTCTGACATTTTCTTTAGTACTCACATTGGCATCCACTGATGATATTATAGGATCCTTTCACGCAGTAAAGAGATGAACAGTCACATATGTTTCCTCTTTGCTATTAAGATGCCTGAGGTGTTCACATCTCATTCTCTAAAAAGCACCATTTTTCCTTTCCTATTAGCTAGAGATGACTTCAAAGGGTAATATTGACATTTATTCTAGCAGAAAGAATCTGTCGACTCTTGGCTTTTTGCATAGGCTGCTGAGCCCTTTTGGAAGTGCTTATGAGGAATGATTGATCAATGGTCTACCATAGAGCATGTAGTGCATCTGGTTGTGTTTTCACAATGAGTCATGTTATCCATGTTCTCCTACCACAATGGTACCAATGGAAACCACTGGATTGTGTGAGATTTAGAAGATTTTTCACCACAACATCCCTCCAGCAAGTAATGTCTGGTGCCACCAAATGTCTGGCCTTAAAAAATAACAGAAAATGTGCAAATCATTACATACATACAATGCATTTATCCTGTTCAAAGAAGAGGGTTTTTCTTTGTGTCATGGTTCAGTAGAAAAATTGTTTTCACTACAGAAACATAACAGAAGCAATAGTGTTAAAGGTTCATTTTCCCCTGAGGTCTATTTCTAATTTTGCCTTTTATATACTACATTAAAAATGTTAACCTGTAGTATATGACCTGATAATTATATTTCACTCAATACAATGAACCCCAATATAGCATAGAATTGCTGTTTTTTAGCTACATAGAATAAATTGGTGATAATATAATGGAAATAATGAGATTACATAAAGCTATATACAACTATTTACAACAAAAAACAGGTGTGAGGTTACTGACAATATTGGAAGGTACTACCACATTGTGTGGCTTTGTAACAGGCATTGCACCTCTCCCGTCTCCCTACTTTTACAAACACTTAAATATGTTTTTTTGGGACAATATATTTTTATTAAGCTAAATTTAAAAGATATTTTAAAATATGGAAGTCATTGGGCAGTTGCTGCATTCTGTCAATAAACATTCATAGCTGTAAATCACATTGGTGTAGCTTTAGGCTACATTAGTAGGTTGAGAGGAGTTCTGATGATTTGTTTTGCTGAAATGATGGGGCTAATTTAGGTGACTATTGAATTCAAGTGTTTGTTAGTAATGTCTCACAGCTACAGTGATTAATTTGGACTCCAAACACGTCTTCACTGATTGACATCTGAAGTAAGTGGAAAATTGAAATGTTTTCGGGGTCAACCATTTTTAATCAACTGATTTCTGTTCTTTTCTATGTAAAAAAAAATGTAAAAAAAAAAATATATAAAAAGATTTTTGTAGTGATCTAGGAAATACACCCTCATCTTTGGAAGCAGAAGACCTGCTGGGGGCTGAAGGCCAGCACATTTCTCAAGTCTCTGAAATGAGCATTTCCTTCATGCTGGAGGCTTAAAATGCTATAAAATGTCACTCTACATTTCAACAATTGCATGACAAAACTATGGCTGGAGGGCCTTTCAAACAGAATTGTCATTGCCATCTCTGAAGCACTGCACTCTTCTTAATTTTCTTGGGAAAAAAAAATTCTGTTGGATTCATCGGACATTGCAAAGTTCTCCATCTTTTCTCCAAATTTCAGCGCTTACTTAAGCCCTGATGTTAATGTCTCGATGATTGTTCTTATTAAAAAAATACATTAAAAATAAATGTATTTTCAATAACTAATGAATGTTTTTGACACTTCAGTTACTTCAGAATTTTAAATTTTTGCTTTGCTTGTGCAGGAAAGAATGACATCCTGTTGAAAGTCTTCTGTTCCTGGTGTCAATGTCTACAAAGACAAAAGGAGATGCCAACAAAGGAGTCCATCACACTAGAAATAACAGAAGAGAATATGGCATCCACCAGAACTTCTGATCCTCAAACACCATCTATTACTTTCCACACTGATATATCTCACTGAGAAATATATCAAAACAAAGACAAAACAGGCAAATTTCACCCAGCAAGTACAGAAACTCATCACATTGTATCAGTTTCAAAGTATTTTTTGTTGAATATCTTGTAGTATTTCTCTCTCTTTTATCTTTTAATTGACCATATCTGGACACTGGATATTTTAGCTCATTAATATTCTTTATAAGTACCACAGCTTTGTCCTCCACCTGTTTTCCACCCTTAGTCACTTTAGTTCTTTATGCATTTTATTCACCCTGTCTCTAAGGGAGAGCCCAGACAACTTACAAAGAAAGCTAATTTCAGCCGCTTGTATTCACAATCTCATTCTTTCAGTCACTACCCAAAGCTCATGACCATAGGTGAGGGTTGGAACGTAAACCAACCAGTAAAGAGAGCTTTGCCTTCTGGCTCAGCTCTCTCTTCGCCAAGACAGACCGGTACAGAGCCCGCATTACTGGGGACACTGAACCGATCCAGCTGTCAATCTCTCGCTCCCTTTTACCCTCACTCCTGAACAAGACCCCGAGACACTTAAACTCCTCCACTCGAGGCAAGGACATCCTCCAACCTGGAGAGAGCACTCCACCTTTAATGCAGTAGTTGTTGACAATGTACTTATGTTCATGCACAATATAGTGCCTTTATATGTTTCTGTATTGATTTGTTTACAGAACCACAACATTTATTAATGGACTTGATGCTTTGTTATCCATTACTGCAGATAATTAAGAGCAGTGCACCACAATTTATTTTACTTTTTCATTTACTTGCTTAGATATTACTATCCACATATTTCACGCTCCAATAATGGGAAGGAACTGGCTTTCATTAACTGATGAAGAATTTGTTAATACACTAAACAATAATATGAAAACTCTCATAGTACATTTGAACATACATGGTAATAACAATTGCTATTTGAAAAGTAAAGGTAGGTGATATAAGTTCAAAAGCACTATTGTCCACTGTTCTGTTATTATTATGATTATGATTATGATTATGATTATGATTATTAATTATTATTATTATTATTATTATTATTATTATTATTATTATTATTATTATTATTATTATTATGTATGACTACATTACTGGGTCTAGTTAATAACTTGTTGCTCAACTCTGGTGGTTCAAGCACATCTAGTTTCATGGCCACAACACAGAAAGAATCCTAATAACCTTAAGCAGAACCTGAATATATACACAACCCCAAGGCCTCGTGTTATTGTGACACATAAAACAAAATTATATGTTAAAGATCACATCCCTCTCAATTATTAAGTAATCAGGTAAGTCAGAAAAAGAAAACAACTTAATAATACGACAGTTAATAACAATGTAAGCAATGGGTGTCTCCAATCACCTCTTTCAGTAGCCTCCTAGAATACCCCTTTATTAATAAGAAGCACCTGTGTAGTGATCAGGTTTCACCCAAACATGATATTTCTATATTTTTTCAACTTGCAGTACCTTACAATCCACACTGACTAGTCTTAGAGACATACACAATATCTGGTTTCAGTAAATTGAGAGTAGTGGCTGCTAAGGTGTCGGTACAGTGATGTATTTTGAAATATAATTATTTACATTGTTTTATATTTGGTAACTATTGAGTTCTAGATTTAGCTACATTACCATCACAGTCTTAAACTAAAAACAATAAAAATGTAATTCCAAACATCTCATCTGATCTACTGAAGGTCTTTAATCTTAACACACATTTTATTCCCTTCCCTGGTTCAAAGCATTGGCTCTGAAGATTTATTATGTCATTAAACCACAATATGAGTAATATATTTTCATCACTGAACAATTGGACTGTATTTGGACAGCCAGCTCTAAATCAGTTGTGCTGTTGTGTGCCATTAATTTAGAAATGTGATCGAAATAAGAGTTTATTGTGATCTCACTGCACAAAGAAAGTCACGATTCATTAAGCATTCACATTTTATTTATGTAGAGAACACTTGACCAATTAATATGTATCCAGCTACACAGGAAGAGTCTGTATGATTGCAAAACATTTTGTCTTTTATGTAGAATTTTATGTAGTAAGCATGGTTAACTTTCACGCCCCAGTCCAGGCTGACCATGTATAGAAATTAACTTGCAAAAACAGCTCAGATTGAAGAAAGTTTTTGTGATGTCACAGAAAACAGATTTATATCTACTGGCCTACAGGGACGTCTCCACGCTAGTATGTCACTGAAAAACAGTAATCTGTTAGCCACTGCTAGCGAGGCAATATAATGAATTGGATCAACAATTTAATCAAAGTTAAGAGTTAGATAACACACAGACAGTAATTTCACCTCAGTAAAATGTTTATTTCCTTTTTAATAACTGGAATTGATTGTATTTCAGTTCCTTTTGTCACAATAACCAAAGTAAATGCAACAGAATACCACCGGTAAGTAAGTCTTCCAACAGGGGATGCATCTCATGGCGGGGGTGCTAAATTCGGCACAACACCGGATTATGCTTTTTGGAATTTCATTGATGAGGTGCATTTGTGGTTGAATTAATTGAGCAAGTAGGTTTGGGTGCAGTTTCACTGGCCAGTGGGATGCTCCGCCCCTTAAGTGTTTCAGCCTGGACTGCTTTTCTGAATGATGAACAGTACAGGCCATCCAATCAAAACAAAGAATATTTGACACATATCAGTCTTAAATGTACAGTAACAAAAACAGTTTGATTAATTCAAAAGGACAAAGAAAGGTTGTAAATGGACACATAGAAATGACAAATGATGTTTTAGTAAATAAAACCAATAAAATAAAATACAAGATAAATGAAGGATATGAGCCCTTTTTTATTAGCTAAAGACATAGTGGGTTGAGAGTGATGGTAGCTAAGGTGTTGCTGGGTAGTTTCTTTGGTCATGTATTTTTACCAAAACATTTGGCCTATTTAGGTGACTATTTAGTTCTAGTGTTTATTTAGTGTTATGTTAGCCATGCAGCTCTAGTCTTAAAGAAGCTAAATTTGGACTCCAAACATGTTTTGACTGATAAGTGGAAAAATGTATAATATGATTTCTGGGTAAAGTATGGTTTTTATTATTAACATAAATTAATTCAAACACAACAAAATACAACTACACTCTGTAACTAAATGTACTTTCAGACTTCACTGACAGTGTAGGTGTTTCTAATAAACATGTAAATGGGGACCCAAGGTCAGAGAAGGTTCCTGGCTTTTTCTTGTATCCTGGTATCTTAATTATTTAATAAACTCAGTGACCTTTCCTTTGTAGGGTCAGGTTACTGGACACATTGTCAGTATCTCACCTGACTGAATGACAGTATATTGCTCACTTCTGATCAAATGAAGACGCAGGTTCATTGTTTGTATCATATTTTCAGTGCCCCCAGCCTTTTAACCCAGTGTATATTAATGGAATATGAGTGGGCCTCTGTGGGTTTCTGACAGCGCTGTAATTAACCTTCTGATCCAGATTCCATTTTAAGCTGAAGCAGGTGCATCAGGATTGCAGCTGAGTGATCCTACTATAACAAGTGTTTATTTTTGACTTTGTACTGTATTCCCCATTGCATACCTCAGGCTTTGACTGACATACATGTTCTAAAAATATACTCCAGACTGCGCTACTCTGACTTTGCTATATTTAAGGGTGGTAAGTTGTTTATGGGAGAGTGAAAAAAGTTTGATCTTTTTCAATCTTTCTTTTATACTAAAAGATCCACCTATGAGTCAAAACATCATGCAAATGTGCTGTTGGTCATCTCTGTGCCAGCAAAAGAGCCCCAAACCACTAGCCTATTGACTCTACAAGACCTCAGAAGACCTCCTTGTTACCTATCTTCAAGATATTCACAGAATTAAATTAGGTAAACTGTCATTTAGAATGATTGCAGAATGGATGAGAAAATTCTACAGATACTCAGATTGAGATCTAGGGAGTTTGGAACCCACTTTTAGTAAGTATTTAATATTACTGATGCCCACAAGCCTTGCAGATTCAAAGATTCTCTAACCCAGCCATTTGACCATAACAATTTGGTTTTTGTTGAAGTATCGCAGGTCTTATCTGCCCATTTCTCTGACAATTCTCTTACAATCATATATACCAGACCTTTACACATGTCTGTGATTTCCTTCACATTCAGAAAATTAGCCACCTTGCAAGTTTAAAGTGGTAGTAACTTCAGGCTCATGTTGATGTTCACTCCCATCACTACTAACAAGCAATGTCTGCTGGCTTAGGTGTCTGCCAGCCAGTCCATCAGAGCTAGGGATCCTGTGCTTTCCTTTGAGTGTGTTGGCTGCCTTGCAATGATGTATAGGCAGCAGTTAGAAAAGAGGTGGCTGACTTCACATGCATTGGAGGAGGCATGTGTTAATCTTTACCCTCCTAGTGTCAGAGACATGGCAAGTGATTGGGAGAGTCATAGTTAATGGGTGAGTTGATTGGCGACCACTGCACTGAGGGAAATGTGGGTTAAAAAGTATAATAATGATGAAACTATTTCCATATATCATCTGCATGTTAATGTAGTTAATTTGTCCAAATAGCAAAGACTACCCCATGTTGCATGTGGGACAGCACCTAATTTTAGCTAGTTAGTCAGCATGAAATACAGGAGAAGTCAGTCAGGAGAATGAAAGCTTACCTTCATGTAGCATTTCAAACAGGCAGAGTGTTTATGGGTCACCAGCTGTGAATACACATTTAGCAGACTGACACACATTCCAAAAGCCTGTTCTGCTTATTTTGGTCAGGGACAAGATGACCCAATAATGACCTACACTGAGCCAACACAGACAGGCTGGGCTTAACTTTTACTGCACACCTGCATTTAAATAACCAAGAAATACTAGCATGAATGTACAGTAAATAGACTCTAGTAGTGTAGCATTATTGTAAATGTAATAAGTGTTAATTAACCAAACCAGGTAGTAGATGAGAATGACCAAGAATACTAGACAGTGACGAGAAGAGGTTTAGAAAGGGTTAAACCAACATATTAACATAATAGAAAATTGCTATTTGAGCTCCTGAATCTCAGAAACAAAAATATGAACTGTAGTCCTATTCTGACTAGATTAGCATATCAGGAGAATGTCTGTAATGATAACTGATGAATTGATGAAACCTCTACATTCAAACAGCACTAAAGGACAAGTCATTTCTGAAACTGGTTGTCTGTATCATGCTTACTATTATTTATTTGCTTAAACACTTATTATTTATTATTTATTTCTTATTATTGTTATGCTTAACACGTGTGTCTTATATTACAGTATATATTATAAACAGTTATATTAGTTTAACAGTGTTTACCATTAGACCTTTAAGGAACTCACAGAGATACAATGACTTGTACCTGTAGCTATGATCATAATCATCTCTTTAATAAGTCTCATTTTTCTCATCTATTTAAGTGTACTTTTCCTCCTCATAATGCAGGTATGTGCAGAGACCAAGTACACCAAGTCCATCCATACAAAGTAGATTCTTGAAAAAACATGAATATTTTTGTTTTTTATGATTCTGTGTGGTAAGAGACTGAAAACAGCTGAGAGCATCAGCTTCTTATTTAACAAGCTAATTATGACACAAGCTCTGAGTTAAAAATAACAATAAAAATAATAATAAACAACAGTAGGAAATTCAGCCTGGAATTTTCTCAGGGGCAAGAGGGAAGTACATAGACTTTGAGTATCCAGAGATAAAAACACAGTGGAGGTCCTGTAAAATAAGAAATTACAGCAGGACAGCATGAAAATTTAATCCAATCCAAATATAGCTTTTGACATACTGTTCTGTGGTTACCTAAACCCATGGGATGTACAGTAGAACATTTATCTGTTTCAGCATAAAAAGTAACTACTCTGGCTGCTTTAAAATTAGATAGGAACAATAGACAATAAGATCAAATCACTGGGTTCAATTTATTTCATGAAGTGAGATTAAGGGTATCAGTGGTTGGCCACCAGTGGTGGGCCATCATGTGCCACCAATACAGCTATGAGTAATGAACTACAAGAACTGCAAGACTTCTGAAGGTGTCCGGTGGTATCTGGCATTAAGAAGTTACTGCTAAGTTGTGAGGTGGAGCTGCTGCATATTGAACTATGAAGCCCATCCCACAGATGGTCAGACTGAGGTCTGGAGAACTGAGAGAACACTGTTGGTAGGTATTAACCAATGCTGATAGAACCTCATAAACCTTATCACTCTGGAGATTGACAGAGTCATCTGATGATAACTATGTGGTCCTTGTCTAAGTCACTTGGGTCTGCATGCTTTAATACTTTTCTCCATAAATATGTTATATATATAATATCCAATATGTTGTCTATGATAATTGACTGTTCTCTTACTATTTAAAATACTCTGGATTTTGCACCATTATGGCTGATCAGTATAGGTGACTTATGGTTGCTACTAATGTTAGCCTCGCTCATCCAGTTCTGAAATAAAGCTGCAGAATTTTGACTCCAAATATGTTTTAGTAGACAATTAAGTAGAAAAATTACTTTTTTATTTCTTGTGCAACATTTCAGCTTGCATAAATTTTTTTTTCTGCAGATCCTCTGCAATGCTAAAACACTGCAGAAATATTTCTATTTTAAGTTATGTGACAAATATCTGTAGATAGTGAGGTTGTATGATGTTAAGCTCTGCAATAACAGTAATGTCATTTCCATAAAAAAATCTTTCAATTCCCTCGACACTCAGTTGCTCTCTGTGGAAAATGGAGATTGGCCTTCTGATGCTGGCCTTTGAGAGGATATATTAAGTGTGTTCTGAGGTAACAGAGTAAATTGCCATTGCTTTCATGCCAAATATTATCGCAAATGACTCATAAAGGAAATCGACAAGATTGCTTGTTGGAGAATTTGGCATTTTGGAACAATGCGTTTTCACTTTTTTTAAGTGATAAGGCTATGCTTTAAAATGTTAATTTATTCATTGAATAAGCCTTTGAATTCCGCCTCATATTTTGCCGCAGCACAGATTAGATGTGTGCTTGTCCAACTTGTAACAGTGATCACAGTGAGAGCGAGAGAGAGACTCAAAAATAATAGTTCCTAAATGGTTGTCTAGAACATACAGTTCCAGGAAAATGGGATCATAACTACTGCATTATCTGGAGATCCCTGAAAATGTTAGAAGGTACTTTACTTTACATGTGCATATCTTATTTACTCTTCTTTAAAAATCCATTGAAAGTTTGTACTGTGACCTTTCAGAGATCCTATTTTGGCACTAAACTCTGTAGATCACATTGAATGTATCAAATCATCTGATCTTATATTTCCACCACAGAGACTGAAAATGTTTATAGCTATAGTCAAGACAAAATATGAAGAAAAATGCATTTCAAGCCCCTTGTCCATACAGTATATGTATGTCATCATCTCAGGTTTCATTTTATATTCATGAGATTTAATCATATATTCTCTGGTTTCCAATAAATCTTGAACAGCTTGCTATAATAAACATATATATATATATATATATATATATAATTTAGTAAGAATTGATAATACATTTTAAGTGTTCTATGCTCTTTTTTACTTTGTTGGTGTCTGTTTATGATTGTAAGTGATGTTAAGCTGTGGTGTACAAACAACAAACATCTGCATATTGCAATGCACACTTCTTTAATTACTGAATTATTGTGTGTGTGTGTTGAAATATTTGACATTGTTATAGAAGTACAGTTAGCCACATACACAACTGCTCAAAAGTTCATGGTCACCCACAACAAATGTTCCATGAGAACACATACACACTTCTCAATCTTCTGAGGTATGAGAGAGAGAGCTAGGACAGTCACTGATTCCGAAAGGTGCATGATACAAGTGAACTTGTAGGCTTTGGTACAGGTGTTTACTCTTCATCAGATTATTTACACATATTTTGATCATGGCATCATGGACATAGGAATACTATGGATACAATATAATAAGAGATATCAGTCTATAAACAACTTAAATAAACGCTATATAAACTAGAATATAATAATAATAATAATAATAATAATAATAATAATAATAATAATAATAATAATAATAATAGTAATAATAATAATAATAACAATTATTATTATTATTATTATTATTATTATTATTATTATTATTATTATTATTATTATTATTATAAATGGTACTTCTATCATTTTTCAAGAAGTCAAAGATACATATAATCATCAGTACTGGAATACAGAGTACACAGAATATCAAAGACACAAAGATACAGTACATACATAGCACTTGAGAAAATATGAGGTGATGTTTTTGTTCCTTTTACACTACATTATAGCTGTAGCAGCATAAACAAGTCCATACTTGTCAATAAACAACTTCAATAAACACTCCATAAACGAGTATGATATATTAGTCCATAAACAAAACTAATAAAAACTCTGTATCCTAAAATATGATATATTTGTCCAAAAACAACTTAAATTTAATAATTATATAATAGGAGATACAGTGTATCACAAAAGTGAGTACACCCCTCACATTTCTACAGATATTTAAGTATATCTTTCCATGGGACAACACTGACAAAATAACACTTTGACACAATGAAAAGTAGTCTGTGTGCAGCTTATATAACAGTGTAAATTTATTCTTCCCTCAAAATAACTCAATATACAGCCATTAATGTCTAAACCACCGGCAACAAAAGTGAGTACACCTCTTAGTGAAAGTTCCTGAAGTGTCTATATTTTGTGAGGCCACCATTATTTCCCAGAACTGCTTTAACTCTCCTGGGCATGGAGTTTACCAAAGCTTCACAGGTTGCTACTGGAATGCTTTTCCACTCCATGACAACATCACAGAGCTGACGGATATTCGAGACTTTGAGCTCATCCACCTTCCGCTTGAGTATGCCCCAAAGATGTTGTATTGGGTTTAGGTCTGGAGACATGCTTGACCAACCATCACCTTTACCCTCAGCCGCTTCAATAAAGCAGTGGTCGTCTTAGAGGTGTGTTTGGGGTCATTTTCATGCTGGAACACTGCTCTGCGACCCAGTTTCCAGAGGGAGGGGATCATGCTCTGCTTCATTATTTCACAGTACATATTGGAGTTCAACTCCCCAACACCTGCTGCCCTCATGCAGCCCCAGACCATGGTATTCCCACCACCATGCTTCACTATAGGCATGACACACTTATCTTTGTACTATTCACCTGATTGCCGCCACACATGCTTGAGACCATCTGAATCAAACAAATGAATCTTCATCATAGGACATGGTTCCAGTAATCAATTTCCTTTGTTGACATGTCTTCAGCAAACTGTTTGCGGGCTTTCTTGTGTACAGATTTCAGATGAGGCTTCCTTCTGGGATGACAGCCATGCAATTTGATGTAGTGTGCGGCGTATGGTCTAAGCACTGAGAGGTTGACCCCCCCACCTCTTCAAACTCTGCAGCAATGCTGACAGCACTCCTGCGTTTATCTTTCAAAAACAGCATTTGGATGTGACGCTGAGCATGTGCACTCAGCTTCTTTAGACGACCAATGTGAGGTCTGTTCTGAGTGGACCCTGCTCTTTTAAAATGCTGGATGATCTTGGTCACTCAGTTTCAGGATGTTGGTAATCTTCTTGTAGCCTTGGCCATCTTCATGTAGCGCAACAATTCATCTTTTAATATCCTCAGAGAGGTTTTTGCCATGAGGTGCCATGTTGGAACTTTCAGTGACCAGTATGAGAGAGTGTGAGAGCTGTACTACAAAATTGAACACACCTGTTCCCTATACACACCTGAGACCTAGTAATACTAATGATTCACATGACATTTTGGAGGGAAAATGACAAGCAGTGCTCAATTTGGACATTTAGGTGTGTAATCTCTTAGGGGTGTACTCACTTTTGTTGCCGAT
Source organism: Crenuchus spilurus (assembly GCA_036984385.1). NCBI lineage: Eukaryota > Metazoa > Chordata > Actinopteri > Characiformes > Crenuchidae > Crenuchus > Crenuchus spilurus. The sequence goes on along the minus strand of BRDA01019419.1, from coordinate 7,289 downwards.
GGTTTAGACATTAATGGCTGTATTTTGAGTTATTTTGAGGGAAGAATAAATTTACACTGTTATATAAGCTGCACAGAGACTATTTTTCATTGTGTCAAAGTGTTATTTTGTCAGTGTTGTCCCATGAAAAGATGTACTTAAACATCTGCAGAAATGTGAGGGGTGTACTCACTTTTGTGATACACCGTACATGTAAGCATTTTTCAATATGTCTTAGTAAAAGGAGAAGGTTATCTTGTTCAACATTAACTTACTTTTATTTCTGAAGAAAATTATTTGTATGTGTTTTGGAAAATGGTCAATTTAATCCATGACCTCAAACTTGTGAGCGACAGTGTATACTGTATATGGGCAACAGCACATCATTCTGACATTCACACTTTGTCAACAGACAAATTCAAGGTTGTGGTCATGAGCTGTCAATCACTGCATTTAACCTACTGTTCACTAAGGGACATTATGTCTTTCTTGTGTAGTCCAGATAAGGACAAATTGTTCTTGGACACACTAATGAATTAATGAATATGCATAACATTCTGCTGTGAATCTCCATCTGCTCCATTTTTCTCAATAACAAAGGAATACAATGTAGCAATATGTCCTGACACTCTGGGTCAGCGGGAGTTTAGAGTCTGTCAGTCATTAAATAATCTGACTGGTTAAGCCATTAAAAAGCATGATGATGTGCTTCATATTGTTTATAGAGAACATTTGCTTGTTTTAGACTCTGACTTTTGCTCCCACACAAAACTGCTTTATATTTTTTGTTTCCTGTGGTGTTTTGAGTTTTTGTTCTGCCAAGTACCTCAAACAGAACAGTCTGTCACTGACCAAACAACAGCTTTTGATATTTTCTCATGGGAAAAATTTAGATTCTAATGGTTTGGTTTCCCAATAGCTTTGCTTTTGGTCCAGGTGGTTTCCATTTTCAGGCTCTGAATTTGCAGATGGGCAGCACATATGAGCTATATTGCAGAGCTCTGATGTGACTTGAGTGTTCAGCATCAAATAATCAGACCTATGAGAGTGCAAATAAAGTAGAATATACACTGTTGCTGCTTCTGTGGAACAGGAAAACATAAATAACAATATTTATGAGCATGTATGTACAAACTGCATTTATACTAAAGCTGGGACATTTTCTATTTTTTTATTTACTGTACATGAACAATGATTTATAATTCAAAAGGACAGAAAAGATTTTCAGTATTCAGTGTTCAATGATTAAAATAATTCTACAAATATATTTAGAAATTGATGCCTGCAACACACTAAAAAGCTGAGACAGAGGTCTGTTTACCACTGTGTCACTTCACCTTTTCTCTTAATTATATTTTTTAATCAATTGGGTATTTAAGTGCCGTTGTCTGATTCTCCTCTTCATGATGCTCCATACATTTTACAATAGGAGACACTCTATGTATATAAAACTACCCTGTAATTGTGGCTGAATGAGGCCTGACATTGTCCTACTGAATTCCTGGGAAGTATACATATGTCTCCAAAATACCAATAAAAGCCTCTGCATCAGTGATACTGTCACATATACACAGATCACCGAGGCCGCAGGCACTGATATCATAGATGCTGTTTTTTTACACTTTTCATTGGCAACAGTCTTGGTGATAATTTTCATCTTTAAATGTAGAATCTCATATCTGTTTTTTTTTTTAATTATTTTCCAAAAACAGGCTGAAAAATGTTCTGGTCACAGAACATGTCTTTCACCCCATCTCAGATGACTTTGCATTCAGAGAACATGCCAACATTTCTGCACAAAATTAATATATGTCTTCCTTTGCATTACATAATACATTTCAGGCTGCATTTCATGATATTGCATCAGACTGTGTTAAGTGACAGTGATTTTCTAACATATTCCTAAGCCCATGTGGCTGTGTCCATCATAGTAACATGATGGTTTCTTTAACAATTACGGCTGAAGACACGATGGTCAAACACATTCAGCAAAAGTTTCCACTCTTGGCCTTTATACACTAAGATTTCCCCTGACTCCCTGAATCTTTTCATGATATTATGAACTGTAGATGGTGAAACACCTCAATTATTTGCAGTCTTGTGCTGAGAAACACTGTCTTTGAATTGACTGACAATTCTCTCACCAAATTTGGCTAAAAGTGGTGAATTATGATCCACTGTTACTTGCAAAAACAATGGCAAAACCTTCAGTGCGGCGGTGGTTTCTGATATGGGCGGTCTGGGCAGCTGCCCAGGGCAGCACGACCAGCCAGTCCCGCCTCCATGAGGTTGTGTGAAGAGCCCTTTGGATGATTGGCAAGAGCCAGCGAAGTTAAGCTTGGTTTATGCTAGGTTTATACTTCACGCATTGCAACTTGCGCAAGGGTGCACACCAAAAATTACACAATCACTGTAGCTCCACCCATGTGCATTGGCCCTGCATGCTGTTGTGGCACCAGGTCGTGCACCTCTCAATTTTTGTAACTTTGCACATGCCACACTTTGGCAGAATGGACAAATTTTAAGGAGTTCTTGAAGGAACATGTATGATACATGTATGAGAGATAATAAAGATACACAAAGGCTTCAAAATGAATGTAAAGAAATTGCTACTTTCATGGGGAAAGAAGAGACTGTTTGTAAAAAGGCATCTGTGCATCTGTTACAATAAAAATTATGGATATTATGGGGGTGCCTCAGGGGTTGCTTGCCCAGGGCACCAAATAGGCTAGGACTGCCCCTGCTTCTGTGCATGCTACTTTTATACTAAATCTTGATGACCTCACCTAGTGCCTGGTACCAGTTAAAATGCTAATTGTGGAACCTTCCAGAACAGTTTCACTTGTACTTTTTAGTTTCATTTTGCCTCTATCCCAACGTTTTGAGTGTGTTGCAGGCATCAGTTTCTAATTTTGTTTCTATTTGTTTTGTTTATATTTACAAATAAAATTACATAAATTGATTACGTTAAATACATTGAAGTGAATTAACAAATTGCAGATTTCAGTTTTTGTATGTTTAGAAAGGGTCCCAACTTATCAGAAAATGGGGTTTGTACCCTGCTGATACATCACAACTTAGCATATCACTGCTACTCACAGGTGAAGTAAATAACACTGATTATCTCATAAGAATGGTGCATGTGAAGGTCTGGGATAAATCACACAGTAATATAACAATCAATAATCATATACAGTGGTAACTCTACTTTAAATAAATTAAAATTTATCTAACTTTCTTGTTCACTACCTTTTGCTACCTTTGCGTCGCTTTCACTAGCACTTTCACTGGACAGCGGTCAAAGGTATTGACTGACCTCTTCTTCTACGCTAGCATCTAGGGGATGCTATGACCGACAGCGCCCCTAGTGGTTGGCATACTTGAACTAATGTACGCTACTCGTTACTTGGAATTTTACTCGTTACCTGTAACAAAAATATTCTGAGATCTCGACTCGTTACCTGGAATACTCATTAGTAGGGATGCTCGTAAGTTGGGTTACCACTGTACATTGTGTTGAATACTGGGAGGAAGTAAGGCAGACTGAGGTTTTGGCATAGGGGATATAAAAATAAATAAAAGAACTTCCCATTAGAGCTGAAACGTCAGGCACGGCGGCTTCAGCAGACAAGGCAGGCTCTGGGACCTCGGCGGACATGGCAGGCTCTGGGACCTCGGTGGACACGGCAGGCTCTGGGACCTCGGTGGACACGGCAGGCTCTGGGACCTTGGCGGACACGGCAGGCTCTGGGACCTCGGCGGACACGGCAGGCTCTGGGACCTCGGCGGACACGGCAGGCTCTGGAACCTCGGCGGACACGGCAGGCTTTGGGACCTCGGCGGACACGGCAGGCTCTGGGACCTCGGCGGACACGGCAGGCTCTGGGACCTCGGCGGACACGGCAGGCTCTGGGACCTTGGTGGACTTTCTAACTTTGAGTTTGTTGAGTAATCTTTGTTCAAAACGACCAATCAATAAAAGAACGAAGTCCTTATAAGAGGTCAAGATTGTGGGTTCTCTTAGAACAGTTTCCATAGCCCAATCACTTGCTTCACCACAGAGTTTGTTAACAATATACCATACTTTGTCTCTCTCGCGTTTTAGTTTTTCCTTAGAAGCATCAACATAAAGCATAGCATCCCTGATAAAGTCCAGGAACATCTCAGGTTCACCGAAATAGGGTGCTGGTTCTGGTATTAACGATTCAGAAGGCTGCTCCAAGTTAACCAACAACAGACTGTGCATTGTTGCGAGACTATGATCGTCCTCTATCTGGGGATCAAAAACTGTTCTAAATTCAGTCAGAAATTCTGAGGCAGATAAAAAGGTTTCTGAAGAAATGTCCCACAGGTCCAAGGCCCAATCCCATGCTTCATCCCGTAGCCCATAAACCACCAGAGCTATAACTTTGGATTCTGTGTTAGTGTATTCTTTATTCTGTCTGACAAAATTACCACAGTCTAACATATGACCAGAAGTCTTGGTGGATGCCAGGATATGGGCTAGGCAGATTAGACCTGAACATATTCTGATTTTCCCTTATGCACTCTAAGTAATCGTCTATACCAGCCATGATTTAAGAAAACAAAACAAATAGAACCTAAACCTCCAAAATAAATGAAATAAATGATAAGGATGACACAAATATACCACAACAAATCTCTAAGGTGAAAGGCTAAATGCTACTCAGACACGCTTACTCAGACAGGCTACTACCTGCCACCTTCAAACCAGGCTCGGCGTTATGTAACGTGGGGACCCCCACGACGTGGGATGAACAGAGCAAGAAGGTGAGACTTAGACTGAAACATGACTCAAACAGGACTTAGACTGAAACATGACTCAAACAGGACTTAGACTGAAACATGACTCAAACAGGACTTAGACTGAAACATGACTCAAACAGAACTTAGGCTGAAACATGACTCAAACAGGACTTAGGCTGAAACATGACTCAAACAGGACTTAGGCTGAAACATGACTCAAACAGGACTTAGGTTGAAACATGATGTTTTGTTCACATGTGTTCTTGTTAAAGTGTAAAGAGTAAAAACTAAGCAAAACATGTTTTTGTGAAATGAAGAAATGAAAATGGCAAAATGATCAATGAGATGATGCAAAAACATTATTATACTGTTAAATTTCAATAGAGGTACTATAAAATAACATTAACATGTTGGTATCTCTGTTTCCAGCTCTCAGATTTTTTGTGTATTATTATGGTATCTAGCCTACTGATTTAACTTTTGTTTTATTCTCTGTGCAAGTAGTATTAACAAGGGTTCTTTTATAGTTTTAGGTGAAAGTAAACTTAACACAGTAAGTATAGGAAGCTCCCACAATGTTGTTTTCAATTGGTAGGAGCAGAACTAACCTCTGGCAAGGTCATTGAAGCATCTTCTGGGTAGCAGAATGGCCAAATATCATAAAATGTGGGTAAACTAGACAGTGTACTGCTTTCAGCAGGCTCTGTGACTGCATTTCCCAGTGGCCAAAGGCAGTATCTCTCTGGTCAGTTAATTATTTTGGTCTTTGCTTGCAGGGTTGGACATCTGTTACATTAGTCCCCATGTCAGATGGTGCTGAGTAAATCTTGAAAAAAAAAAAAAACTATTCTTATTCGTCCTTGTTTGTTAGTCAAAAAAGCAAACAAAACTCAGTGAAAGTCCTTGATCCAATAGCACTAATGGAAATGTAGCTTTATGTGTCACATGACCAAATCTTACATTGTGGGTTTTTTTTCTACATGAAATTCATAGACTGTACATGCATGAAATTTCAAATTAGTATCATCTGTCTGTGCTGTGCTTCTTCATCTTCATCTTCATCTTCATCTTCATCTTCCTCTTCATATTATTATTATTATTATTATTATTATTATTATTATTATTATTATTATTATTATTATCATCAGATAAATAGATTCAGCTTTATTGTCATTGCTTAGTACAAGTCCACAACAACAAAATGCCTTATTTTTATTGTGCTTTGTTATATTATTATTATTATTATTATTATTATTATTATTATTATTATTATTATTATTATTAACAATAGTGTTGAACTTTGTTATAACAAATTGATGTTATTATTGTTATTATTATTATTTTATCAATCACCTGGGCTACCATAGCAACCGGTTAGCATCATTTTGACAACCACCTGGGAGACCATAACAACCATCTAGGAACAACTTGAGAGATCTTTCCAACCACTTAGGAACACATCAGCAATCTCTATGCAACACTTTAATGCAACCATTATCACTACTCTTCTTTAACCTAATTTAATTTAAGTATGCCTTACTCTGAACTAATAACTCCACCATTTTACCACTACAGGTAGCCATGGCAAGCAACACTATTTAATTTTTTAAGCTCACAGTAAGTTATGCTGTATCCCAAAACACATTGACAAGTCTATGAGAGCTTAAGTAAGATCTGGGAGTGGTTTTAGAGAAGTTGTGTTGATAAGTTGTGAAGAAAAGCTGTTTAGGAGACTACTAATGCTAGAGGCTAGGGAGTGTAAAACAGGCATGTTTATGTTTTAAGCAACATTAAGCCATGCAATTTCAGTTCTAATCTAAAGAAGCAAGATTTGGACTCCAAAAATGTCTTGTTGATCAACTACTTCTGGGATAAGTAGAAACTGAAAAGTCATTAATTCAGTGATGTTCTCGTGTGTTTTACTTCTTCTCTGTTATGGCTGATATGATATCTTTGTTCCTGACACCTTTCTACCCCACTGGAAATAACATCTGTCTCTGCCACTTGTTTCATATCAGCTGCAGTTCAGGTTCATTTCTCCCAAGATGAAATGTGGTGGAGCATTACATTCTGCTTTGCTGACGAGTCTTTTATTAGTCCTAACGCACAGCAAATCCTGAGATGATTGATGGCCAAGACAGAACCACTTTTGTGTGTCTAGATGGAGCTTTTTATATATACAGACAGTGATTGAAGCTGTCACATGGTGTAGGAGTTTCCCTCCTTCTTTATAGAGCTTAGCTGTTCTTGTGTGTAGGGCTTGTGATTGTTATTGGTCTTTGTGTTCATTTGTCTTTGTGATTGAACACCACTCACTTAAATTGTTTCAAATATAAATCATTTTAAACAATTTAATGTAAATTAAACTTTTGCATCAAAATAATTTGCAGATGTCATTTAGCAAAATCCCACAATTTCAAATGAACTAATTCTCTTTAGAATACAGTGTTTGTTTGTTTGTTGTTGTTGTTTGTTTTGTTTTGTTGTGGATTTGCAGCCTGTCAGTGCTGCTGCTGCTCTGGACTTTGACCTCATCAGTGCGC